>CAOLHI010000543.1:600000-770374 GCA_948474755.1 Ctenosaura bakeri | reverse complement strand
GATCTTTGTAGACCCAAGAAGGTGTTTGACAACATAAGATGGGATTTTTTACACCAACTATTAACCAAAATGAATTTCGGGAATACATTCACGGATTGGATAAAAGAAATATATAAAGATCAAACCGCCTCCTTAATAATCAACTGAGAAATAATAAAGTACTTTGAAATAAAGAAAGGTACAAGACAAGGATGTCCACTGTCTCCACTTCTATTCATCACAGCTCTAGAAGTATTGATTAGAGCAATAAGACAAGACCCTGAAATAAAAGGATGTAAAATAAAAAAACAAGAATACAAATTAAAGGCATACGCAGATGACCTGGTGATCTTTTTAGAAGAACCAAATTAAAACATAGATAAGCTACTAGAATTTTTTTTAACAATTTGAGGAAGTAGCAAGATTTAAAACCAATAGTGAAAAAACTAAAATATTGACAAAAAACATAAAGAAGGAAGAAGTAAAAGAATTGACTCAAAAAACGGGGTTCAAACCAGAGAAAGTCAAATATTTGGGAATCTGGAATTCGAAGCAAAATAATGAATTATTCAAAAATAATTATGAAACAACCTGGACGGAAATTAAGAAATCCTTACAAAATTGGAGTACATTACAGTTATTGCTAATAGGGAGAATAGCAACCATAAAAATGAGCGTTTTGCCCAAATTAAATTTCCTTTTTCAAAATTTGCCAATCATAATAAATGAAAAGCCATTTCAAGAATGGCAGGGAGACCTAACTAAATTCATATGGGAAAAGAAAAAACCCAGGATTAAATGGAGAATCCTAACAGAAGAAAAAGAAAAAGGAGGCTTTGGACTTCCAGATCTAAAAATATACTGTTACGCTAATGGTTTGACATAGGTTCGAGAATGGATAGTACTTCAAGATGAGAAATTATTGAATTTGGAAGGCTCAGACCTATATATGGGATGGCACGTATACATATGGTATAATAAAGCAAAGATTGATCAAGGATTCTTAAACCATTACATAAGAAAACCACTACTGTTAATATGGCAAAAATTCAAGAATAAATTTTATAGAAAAATCCCCCAGTGGATATCCCCACATGAAGCCTTGTTCGGTAGATGGAAAGACCCACAAGAGAAGTGGATGCGATATAAAGATATACTAACAGAAGAAAAGAAACAGCATTATATTATGAAATCAAGAGAGAGACTGAAAACAGAGGGGTTCTAGTGTCACTGGTTCTTGTATAGGGAACTAAAAGAAAAATTTAAGATGGATGAGAAGTTGGAAGGATTTGAATCAGCAACAAAAATAATTCAGTTTGAGAAAATTATATCTGAACCCCAAAAACAAATGACATCAAAACCTTAAGAAATGTTGACGGATAGAGAGCTTGAAGTTGAACAAATTAAAGCATCCATGATCAGATGGGGTCAAAATGTAGGACATGAAATACTTTTAGAGCATTGGGAAAGAAGCTGGACAGAAACACAAAAATCCACAGCAGCACAAACATTGAAAGAAAACTACTTAAAGATGCTACACAGATGGCATTTGGATCTGGCAAAACTGAGTAAAATATTTAAAACAAACGAAAACAACTGTTGAAAATGCGACATGAACAATGGAACTTACTATCATATATGGTGGACATGTGAATGTGCCAAATCCTATTGGAGAAAGATTCAAGAAATAATGTCAAAGATGTTACAAACAAATATCCCATTGATATCAGCAATATTTCCATTAAATATATTACAGAAAATAGACAAAACAATAAGAGCAAAAAACTGGAGAATAATATTATATATGATTACTGCGGCCAGAACCATATACGCTAAATTATGGAAAAATTAGCAGACTCCTCAAATAGAAGATTGGATAATAAAAGTAACAGAGTTAAGAGACATGGATAGATTAACTATGATAATACAAGAAAGATTTCAAATCAAAATGAAGAGGAGTGGAAACCCATTGAAAAATTCTTATTTAAACAGGAATCAATCTTAGAAGAATAAAAGACAAGGGTTCTCAAACACAGAGGCAAACAGACAAAAGAAATTTAAGGGACTTTAAATGGCAGACAAGGGTATAGTAGTAACTAATACAAAATAAAGACATTAATAAACATAAAGAAGCACACAAGGGAAAATAAAGATAAGGAACTTAAAAAATAACAAAAATAAATTGAACAAGGAGAAGTAAAGAACTATAACAACAAGGAAAAGAGATGCATAGAAAAGTAAGGAATGAGAAAAGAAAAGAGAAAAGAAAATGATGAAATAGACAATAATGATTGTAGATGTGGAAAATATAGTACAAAGATGAACAACTTGTAAAAGATTGCATCTTGAATGTCATTTTCCTGAAATGTATGATACCTTTTATTATTATTATTATTATTACATAGTTAAATAAAAAATAAAATTAAAAAAAGAAAGAAAGAGTTGCCACACTTGAGCATAGTAGCTCCTTTGGGTTCCATGCTTAATCTGCTGGTTTTATAAGTATTGGTGGGATGAACATGCACAGTTTGACTTAATGTATGTGCTTATAAAAGCTGCATCTTTCCTTTTAAAATAGTGTTCTTCTTTTGGTTACACACTCTGGCTGTGATATTATAATGCACGGCATAGTGTAGCAGTTCCCCATTCAGACCTATGCTAGGCTCACCCTCAAAGTTATTGTACGACCTCTGAAGCCTTTCCCTGACTTTATGCTTAATGGGGAGCAGGGAGGATCAGAAAAGCGTGTCCATGACGTGCACTAACAATGTTCCTGTAGCCAGATGCAAAATGATTACGGCAGTGCTGAGATCTGCTGGGGTCCTTCAGAGGTCTCATCACTGATGTCATCATTTCATGGTCATGGGGGACATAGCCAGATGCTCGCTGCCACTCCCTACAAAGCACAGAATGGTCATGTGGGGAAATTCTGGGGCTGTATGGTAAGTCTGCAGGGGGAGGTGTTGGGCACTGTAGGGGGAGGAAGGGAATACCAACTTCCAGAGCCCCCCAAAAAGATATGCCGTGGGCCCTCTCTATCCACAGAGGATATGTTCCCAGATTTATTGTGGATAATTAAAAGCATGGATAACAAAACAATTTTTTTTTAATGAGATGAATGTCATAGGTGTCAAGGCGAATTTGTGGCTTGGAGTAAGAGGGTCTGAAACTTGACAGATCTTTAGAATCTGAGGGAAAGAAGGCTTTGTAGCCATTATTTGTACTCCAAAGGCAGTGCACAACTTACAAATTGGTTCAAAAGGAGATGGAAACAAAATGTTTTCAGACAGCATTTCAACCTGGATAAATGAAATACAAATACTGGTCACATGGGTATGGGGGTCCTACTGTATGCAGGTGTAAGGGAACATTACTTGTGCGTACATCTCTCATGGAATGCTAGCCAGAAGTTGTTGCCTCTTCCAAGTTTTTCTGTGGACATAATCTGAAAACTAAAGAAATTTGCTGTTTGTATCGGAAATAATTTTTACTCACATATGTATTATATTTATTATGTTATGTAATATTATATTAATTGTATCATATCATATCATATCATTAATCTAATTTCCAGCCAGAAAAGCGTTCCCTGGGCAGTTTATGAAGCCGCATAGATTTTAAAATGTCTGCCCTCAAACATATTATGTTAAAGATGCCATACAAAAGGGAAAGCAATTGGGAATGGGGAGGTCTTGTTTACAGTCTTGTTATAATGACCAGCTAGACTAAAAGGTAGTTCAGAGAGAGAAGGCAGCAAAAGTAGCTAGCTTCTCAGCGGAGTAGATTGAGGGGTCCTGCTTCCTCCCTCTCTGCCTGTGTCTCTCCTGCATCCTGGCTGCATCCCTGTTGAATGATGAGGAGGGGAGTCTTTTTAAGCAGAGGCTGGATGGCCATTTGCCTGGGGATGCTTTGAGTGTTTGTTCCTGCACGGCAGGGGATTGGACTCAATGGCCGTTGTGGTCTCTTCCATCTCTATGTTTCTATGATTCTTTGATTATTTTTATTTTTTCTGATTGATTGATTGATTGATTGATTGATTGATTGATTACAAGAACTAGTCTTACAAAAATGTGTGTCAGTGTTTCCATTTAAAACTGTGTTTGAGACAGTGCTAGAAGACAACTGCAGAATTGATTCCTAAAATTAGCTGTGGTAGTTGAAAACAGCATCATCTTTAATCTCACTAGCAGCTTGCAATAAAAGTTTATGAACCGTTTATGCTAATCCATTGTTAGCACATTTTTGGTAATTTTGCAGACCGATATTCAAGGCAAAGGATGTTGTTACACTATTTTTAGACACTGAGTACACAGTTTTAGCAAAGACAGTAATTTTAATAAATTCAAATCCTTATATCCTAAAAGCTGCTGTTAACAAAAAATCACTCAGTACTTGCTTAGTTCCATGACATGCACTTTCTGTCAATATACTGCTATAAGTCTAGTTCTAATTAAGTCTAGGAAACCAGCGAAAATTACTACCTTGAAACTGGGTTGGGTTGCTATGATGGGGTGGGTTGCTGTTGGGCTCTGTGGCAAAGACACAGATGGACTTCTGTAGCAGCCAGGTGAACAAAAAGACCAGAGACAGATTACATATCAAAACAAGGGTGGCGTTGTTGTTTTGACTCATATAGATGAGGCAAAGCAGACTATATAACTGTTTAGTGAGATGAATTATGTGGACTGAGGAATCAAGCCATGTTCCTCTGGTCCTTCAGGTAAACTGATCTAGTTGAGTTGACGAGCTAGAGTATATTTTTTGACTTTGAGAATGACATTCCAACAGGATCAGCCTTGTAACTTATTCAGTCTGTAAGCTACCTCAGTGAGACAGAGAATAAGGCACCCTGTCTTGAGTCTCTAGGCCAGAGCTTTCCAAACTTTTCATGTTGGTGACACACTTTTTAGACATGCATCGTTTTGTGACACAGTAATTTCAGTTTTACTAGCAAACTGGAGGTTAAGCTAACCCTTTATAAGAGATACAGCCACATACATAAATTCTAATAACAAAATTTATGGGGACACAACATATCTCATGAAAACCTTTCATATATTTTTAAAAATATATGATTTATATATAATAACATACATTTCCCTACACACCTACACACTTCAGGTGACACACTAATGTGTCATGGCACACTGTTTGGAAAGCCCTGCTCTAAGAACTGTACCTGTTCTCTTTCATAGCCATCTTCTGGCTGTTTACTAAATTGCTTTCAATCTGGACTTTTTGTTATTTGCTGTGCAGCATTAAAAAACAAACAAACCTAAAACATGGATCAGAGCATCATAGATTGCAGGTATAATGTTGTCATGACTCAGCTCCACACACGACTTTGGGTTGGAGGAATGTTGAACCCTCCAATCTTTGACCAATGTAAGTTAGTGAACAAGGCAGGAATACTAGCTAGAGGGGCCTTAACAGCCATAGTCCAGAGCTAGGCATGTGATTCTCCCTTAACCATTGCAAGGTTGTCAGGTCTTGAGTGGCTCAGTATGCCTTCCTTTGCCTCAGGGCCCTTTACCTTCAACCCAAACATGACAGCAGCAGGAATATTTGCAGTGTTTTCAAATTGCAGTGACACCCTATGACTGGTATCCTTTTAGTAACAAACACATACCTACTGTAAGTTTCCCTTACGCTCACATATGTCCTTCTGAGGTCACTACAGAGGCTGGTATTCCCTTTCTCTATCCACAGCACCCAAAAGCCCCCCTAGACTTACCATACAACCTCTGAAGATCCCACCTCACATGGTATGGCCATTCCATTCCTTGTGGGGAGCAGGCAAAATTAGAGAAGCATATGGCTATGGCCCCATGTTGTTGTTCTTGCTGCTGTTGTTGTGTGCCTTCAAGTCATTTCTGACTTATGGAGATCCAATCATGGGGTTTTCTGGGGCTGAGAGTGTGTGACATGCCCAAGGTCATCTAGTGAGTGTCCATAGCCGAGCAGGGACTCGAACTCTGGTCTCTAGGGTTGTAGTCCAACACAAAAACCACTACACATGTACCTATAGCCAGATGTGAAATTATTAACAATTGTTACAACTCCTCTGGAAGACTCCAGCAGATCTCAGTACTGATGTAATCATTTCACATCTGGTTACAGGGACATAGCCAGATACTTCTCTGATCCTGCTGCTCCCCCATAGGGCATGGAATGACTATGCAGGGGTGGCTCCTGGGTCTGTTTGGTAAGTCCAGAGGGCCTAGTCTAAGTCCAGACACGTAACTACTCAAGCTGAGCCATATAAGATTGCAGCCTGTGAGTATGAGTGGACTGCTAAGTAAATGGGACTACCCAAAGTGTTTGCAGTTTGATAGCCGTCTCCGGGGATTCAGGTTCAGAAACATACTCCCTCACACAGCAGCAAATTGGCAGGAAACGAATTTCTTAATACATCAGTTACTTGGATCTCTTTAACATTTAAGATCAGCCTTAGCAGAATGAGAAACATGCCTGAATATGATGCTTAAATTATGAAAATCATTTATGACCAGTCCAGAAAAGGACAGTTCTGAAGCTGCAGCTTGGCGGATAAGATACTAAATATTAGCAGCATGCTCAGTGTCTGAATACAAGGTGCTGTACTGTTCTTCTCTACAGATAGGAACATAGGAAACTCCATTATATTCAGGCCCAGATAGATCCATCTTGTCCAGCAACGGCTCTTCAAGAATTGTTTCCTAGCCCTACCTGGACATGAGAGTTAATGTGGTATAGTGGTTTGAACATTGGACTACAAACCTGGTGACCAAGGTTTGATTCCCTGCTTCGATATGGAAACCCACTGAGTGACCTTGGGTGCATCATACACTCTCAGCCCCAGAAAATCACCCGAAGTCAGAAATGACTTGAAGGCACACAATAACAAAAAATGGATATAGGCCATGATTAATGAATAGATCAGGGTAGCTCATATGAATGTAGAGACTCAATTGTGGAAGAGATGTATAATATGCATTTGCCTATCTATGTCCAGGTAAAATTCAAATGCTGGTTATGGCCTTGGGTCCAGAATATCTGGAAAACTATATTTCCTTCTATGAGTCTTTCTGACTTTTAAAACCTTTGGGAGCAGGCTTTCTCTGCATCCTGCCACCATCACAGATATGGTTGCTGAGAACAAGGGAAAGAGGCTTCTTGGTGTTATTTTTTCCACCCATGGGAGGCTCACTTGGCCCTCTTTCCTTCTGCCTGCAGGTAAGCCTTTTTTCGGCACGCCTTTGGCTCCTAGCTTGTTGTGGCAGAAGGATCTTTTGTATAATATTTTTGTTTTGTTACTATGTTTTAATTGTTTTAATTTAGTGTTTTTAATAGAATTTTACTAGCATCTCCCACTTATGTGAAGGTTTAGGGACAAGAAAACTGTCAGAAAGTGGAACTGATTGAAAAGTGGAACCCAGTTTTTCGTCAGTTTTTCTCCTCTTGCCTTCTTTCTGTAGCCAGGTAAACCTTGTGTTCCCTACAGGAAGAAGACAAGAGAAGAAGAACTGACAAAAGAACAGACCTCAAAGAACAATGGTTGATAGAGGAGAATGTCAAAAAATGAATCACCAAAAAGCAAGGGGAGGCCTGAGTATCGAATGGCGTTTTAGCTGAACTTTGTTTTTAATTCTGTGTGAATCACCTTGGGGTCTCATGCTATGAGTAGGGTAAGATATAGATTGAAAGAAGGAAGGAAGGAAGGAAGGAAGGAAGGAAGGAAGGAAGGAAGGAAGGAAGGAAGGAAGGTAGGTCTATCCCATACTGTAGGGTTCCTGCCTACAGTATGATGTGTATGTGTATGATGTGAGATATGAGAGGGAAAACTGAGCTAGTTTGAAGAGTCTGACCTCAAACCAATATGAAACTGTAAAAGTTAATTTGAGCAGGGCTGAAGGCGTACCCATTGTGTGGGAAAATGTGCGAGGCAACTAGAGAAACATGGCAAATGTTATTGGAAGCACCTATTACACGCAGCAATAGATCCTTTTGGCAGATAAGTTTCAGGTGCTTTAAGTAATCACTATGAAAGACCAGACTGTCACATTCCAGCTATTGTCTGGAAAGATCATTTCCAAGTCATCTTCAACGACCCCTGCACATCCAAATCTAAAACACCTTCCTTGTTAGCTCCGAACACTCCAGCTTGGCCAAATGTAACTACAGAAGAAATTGAGGGACTATTAGGTCAGCTAAAGACTAGCAAGTCTTCAGGATGTGATGGCATTTCCTCAGAACTGTTGATACATAACATCAGTTGGGGAGCACCCATGTTGGCAGCCCTTTTTTCTCCAATTAATAAATCTGGCATAATCTCTGTAGCTTGGCTAAAGGCATTTATTATCCCGATCTATAAGAAGGGTCCTAAGATGACCCGCATAACTATCGACCCATCAGTTTGCTATCTGTTATAGGGAAGGTATATGCCAGTTTTCTAGCTATTAAGCTGAAAGAGTGGATTAACGATAATAACATCATTGGGGAAGAGCAGATTGGTTTTAAAATCAGGTTGCTTTCACTAGACCACTGTCTGGTTTTGGCTCATCTTGCACAAAAATATACTGCACCAAATGGTGGGAAACTTTTCTCTGCATTTATTGATCTAAAATCAGCATTTGATTGAATCCCACATGGCTGCTTCTGGAGCAAATTGGAACAGTATTCCATTGATAGGCAACTTTTATTTTTAATCCAGTCCCTATATTATAATATTACTGTTCAAGTTTGTAGTTCCAGGCAAGGGCACCTCACAAATGAGATTCCCACCAACAGGGGTGTAAGACAGGGATGCATTCTTGCTCCCACCCTATTCAATGTATATTTGGCTGATCTTCCTCAGACCTTGGCACCTTTACCATCCCATCCACCAAAGATGGACTCAACAAAAGTCTATCCTTCTTTATGCCGATGATGCTGTATTGATTTCTCAGACTCATCTTGGACTTGGGAGGTAAATGAGAGGCTTTCATGAATACTGCAACAATAACTTTTTATCAATCAATTATTCAAAAACAAAAGTTCTCGTTTTTGCCAAAAGAAAGATCAGATACTCATGGTTGATAGGGGGAAATTGAATTGAACAAATGGACTCGTATAAATATTTGGGTATTTGGTTTCATGAAGCTATAAGATGGAGGACTCAGGATAAGTACATCAAACTGAAAGCCGAACAGAATTTGAGAGCATTAGCTCGGTTTTTCTTTACTAAGGGTGGTAAATTTATTCCATCTGTCATCTGGGTTTTTAAAGCTAAAATTGTCCCACGGTTGCTTTATGGGGCTTCAATTTGGTTTCCTCTTAATAAGAATTCTTTTAAAAGAATTCCTTCTTTTTTTTCTGAGGCTAATATATGGTGTCCCCAGATGTGTTGCTTGATCTACCTTCTACTTGGAGTCAAGCCTAAATTCTTTAAAAAGTCTGGCATGGATGTACTCTATCCACTTTTGGGTCCGTTGCTGTTATACAATTAATTCCAACTCTTTATTGGCTAAAACTATGTCAGACTCCTTTAAATCACCCTGGAGGAAGGCAGTTGAATGTAAGATCATCTCAGTGGGATTATCCACATCCCACTTGCTATCTCTAGACTTAGATGGGGCCAAAGCTATGCTCAAGCAGAGGTTGAAGGACATTGATCACCAGGAGCTGCAAGGGACAGCTAGGGGACCTTGCTCCCCTCAGTCACTGGGTTTACCATGCTTACCTTGCAAAGATGGAATGCCTTATTTAAGCTGGTTAACAGTTTCAAAATATAGAAGGGCTTTCTCCCTGGCAAGGTTTAATGTCCTTTCCTCAAATTTGCTAACTGGCAGATTCAACAAAACACCACTGAGCAAAAGATGCTGCCCCTGTGATAACCAGGAAATTGAATCTATATCACATGTACTTTTTTGTTGTAGTTTCTACCAAGGGGCTAGGGAAGATTTATTGCACTCCATCACAGAACGCTTCTCTGGGCATCCCATAGAGTCTTACTGCAAGGTTCTGACAAAGAGATTACTCTTCAAGTGGCAAAATTTTTAAACTTAGCTGTGTGTATACTACTATTATCACCCTGATTGTATTTTCTCTGGTAAATATGAGCCACCATATTTATTTATATTTGTATTGTTTTAAAATAATTCTAATATAGTGTTTTAATGGTTTGCTGACCATAATAAAATAAAATGAAATGAAAATGAAAGTGTGGGAAAATGAAAATAAATCATTCTGTTGCCTTAGCAAAATGCTTTCCAGAACTGAAAGTGTTTATAGTTCTCCATAGTCAAGTGATGCTAAAGTCCAGCCTTGATAGGCAGAGGCACCAAAGAGCATAAGGAACCCTGCACAAACTCAGAGCCTTGTTAAACCACTCCTCTCTGCCATGTTATTCTGCCTGAATTCCACTCCACCCATTTTCGTAACGGTAGCTGATTCTTGATGCTCTTAATTGCACAGAATAGAGTCTATAAATTGTTTGTGTATGGTTCTTTGTTGCATGAAGTTTTCTAACAAGAAGCAGGAACTTGTACATTATACTGTGGTTGGACAATGTCCTTTCCTGTCCCTATACAGGGGTAAGAAAGGATAATGGGCAATCAACATGGGATGCAGTGGAACCAGGCAAACATATGTTCATATCCCATGTTTCACAGTTGGCTCAGTGACTGCCTCCCATGTCCTATGTTCCTGGACTTAGAGAGTGTCTGTATGTCCCGTTGGTTCTGGATACCAACAAACTAGACAGAATCATCTGTGCATACTAGTGGAGATAAGAACTCCCTACAGCCTACAGCAACATGAAAAATGTTTGCCTTTTTCATTTTTTGTAACATTAATGTAAATAATCTATACTGGCTAGAATGTATATTTTATTTCAAAACTGATCTAGTGTTTGCATTTTCTCCCCTCTGGCCAACATTCAGGCTTGCACAGAAGTGGCCTTAATGTGTGGGTGCAGGGAACTTTTTAACTGTTCCAATAGCCCAGTTTCTATACTAATGTCACAGGAAGAGGGATTTCTCTGTGACATTGCCTTTGGAAGTGGCAATAAGGATTTAAGTCTTTTGCTCAAAATGGAAGGCACTTATTTAACTGATGTTACGCTCCCCCTCCCCCTGTCTTTTTTCAGCTTGCACTAGATAAAGAGCTCATTGACTTTGGCACTCATGTGGTGGGAGAGACAATTTCACGCACCATCACCTTGACGAACTGTGGTGCCTTGGGAACACGATTCCAACTTAGCAGATCAGCAGACACCAACACTACGCACACTGTGACGGCACCACCTTCCACAGAGAGAATGGTTAGTCTGCGTAAATTTCCTTAGATGGACTTTGAAGCTCCAAATGGTACAGATCAGCAGATCTTAAAATAGCTGCTGGTAGTCTCTAGGTACACTGTCCCCAGAGAAAACCAATCTGCTCTCTGCTTGGGTGAAAGAAGTCTTTTCTGGACACCTTTGTACTTCATGGTTTAATTTTTGTTACAGAAAGAACTGCCTTTCTCTTTCAGATTGGCTGCTTGATAGGGTTGGAGAGTGCCATTGCCATTTTCCACCCTCAAATTAACACGTTTTTTTCTAAAATCCAAAGCAAGTTCTGAGGTTCTTCTTGGCAAGCCTTCTGAGGGGGAAAAACACCCCAGTTGGGTAAGATTGTGATTCTTTGTGGGTATAAAATGTGTTGCATGTCCATTTTTTTTTTGCTACAAACATTACCAGAACAAAATTTGAAATGAACATAGAGGTTGAAATAGCAAAGGAATTTCAAGACAAACTAAAGGATTTTTTTAAAAACAAACAAACAAAGGTAAAATTTTAGGGGTGGCCATGGTCTTTTGCCAGTAACTCTTGCTATTATGGTTGCATATTCATGTTAAAATTCAATCTACTGTTAGAGTCTATTCATGAACCTTGAAGAGTTTTAAAAAATTTCCATCAAAATGAAAACTTAGATCAAAATGGAAGCATTTGAGGCTCCCATTTATTTCGCACTCATACTCTTATTGTGGGGTTGAGGTAGAGATATCTTACTTTTCTGTGGAAACAGTGCTGAGTTTTTGGTAGCTGTTTCTGTTGGTAACCATTTCGTTTTTGGTTTTTCGTCCAGGTTGAGAAAAAGGTGATGGTGACTAGGCTGCCTGTATGTAGCCATCAGTATTTATTTTTTGTCAGTATGTCCAAGCATCATCTCATTTTTGAGATTTGCTTAGGAAAAGTTACTTGCTGAGCCTGCAGTTATGAAAGGAAAAGAAATGCTTGCCTATGCCATAGCTGCCCTATCACAGACTGATTATGTGATCTCTCTTCTGTCTTGTATTGCCCACGGGCTTCTATCTTTTGGCAGTGCCAACCAATGGAGAGCCCACATTGTAGAGTGGCCTGAGTGTTGGATTAGGAGGTGGGAGATCAGGGTTTAAATTCTTGTTCAGCCGTAGAATCCACCAGAAGACCCTGGGCAAGTCCCACTCAGCCTCAGAGGAAGGCAATAGCAAATAGCTGGAAACGATGTGAAGACACATAGTACACACACATATAACCAGTTAGTTCATGTCTCTGAAGCAAGGGGATCATCCCCCCCATGTGTTCTCTTGGCACAAAGCAGGTACTAGAAACTCTGTGAATAGAAATCCATTCTCTGTTTTCACAATGAATCAGGTGGAATTGGATCGAGGAGCCCCATTCTCAATAGATTTTTAGGCCACTCAGAACAGTTTTATGTCTCACTACTACTTTCAGATCATAACTCAGAGATATTCTACAAAGTAGCTAAGTTCTGTGCAATTGCCATTAGAATCCGGCACAAGATGGTCAGTGATGCAGATTAGATAAAGGATAGATAAAGGGGAATTTTATGAGGATGATGTTGTATACCTTATAATTCTTTTTAACCAACTGACTATTTATATGTACTAATTTGTCTTTTATTGACTGATTTTATGGTGTATGAGGAAAATGTTGTATGGTCTTTTAACCAATTGTCTAACTATATGTACCAAATAATTTTTTATTGATTGATTTTATATGTTTTATGAGGATGATGTTGTATGGTTGTATATCTCTTTCTAACCAATTGACTATTTATATGTATCTTGTATCTTGTTTGTTCTCGTATACTGGTCTGAGACCATAATAAAGTTGATTGATTGATTGATTGATCAAGGAGAAGCGGCACCTTAGGCGTTGTCAGTCCATCTGAAAGTAATTGGAATTTTGCTGGATAAGGGAAAAAAAAGTGTCTTTTTCATCTTTTAGGCCTGTACCTTTGGGGTTGAAAGAACTGGAAGTGAGAGAGACAGCAGCTATAGCCTGGGGACCTCTGTTGTAGACAAAGAAGCAGTCTCTGTTTCCCATTCTGAAGAGGTTATCCAGCAGACTACTCCATCTGAGAAGCTGAAGCCTGAAGTGATACCAACCAATAGCAATTATGGTATAGTTTGGTTTTAAGAATTGTGATCTGAATTTCAATAGTAGGAGTAGAAGAAGAAATATCTTGCAGGTTTGTTCCTGTGATAATGTATTAAATGTCATAGCTTCCACCCCAAGAATCTTTGCAGAATTAGAGTTCAATGAAGGGGCTGGTGGTCCCTCATAGACAGGAAAGAAACAACTACTCCCAATGACAAAATTCCCATACCCTCCAACATTGCACACATGAGAACTGGGGTGTGTGTAGCCAAGCAACATCAGAATGTGGTCAAGAAGTTATTAGTGTGAGGTAAAACACACAAGCTAGGAGAGGCTGCAACAGTTTGCTTTGACCTAAGCTTTCTGGGAAGGGCTAAATTCTGCCTACTCCTCTCCTCCCCCTGAGTTAATTGAATGCAGATAACTTGTACTTTGAGCTCAGTTTGCAGCAGTGGAAGTAAGCTGGAGACAAAGGGAGAAAGTGAGAGGAGAAGAAACAAAATGGGACACTTTAAAAACAGTTTTAAAAAATGGGAGGACAAAAAGTTAATCAGGACTATCCCTGGTAAATCAGGTTGGTTGGAAGGTACAGATTAATACAGAATGATTCAGAGCGGCTCCTTAGTTAATCTGGTTTTGCCTGTGCTCTCAGTGATACAATCTTGTAATTTCGTCTTTGTTGGCATAGAGCATCCTTCATCTGTTGAAAGAATCCTTCACATTAAACAGCCCTGCCACCATGGCCCACAGTTTAGAAAAATTAATTTTATGGACTGCAGTTCCACATATCCCTTTTGCCATATTAGCTTGATAATACTAGGAATTATAATCCAAGAAACTAATTTATTCAGGCTGTAACCAAGCCTCACACAGAAGGAGTTTCTGGAGAAAAGGAGGAGCACATACCAGCAGTTCCTGTGTGGTAGAATCAAACCTTACCTGGAAATGCTTCCTGATGCTGAAAAAAAGACTGCTACTGCATTATATGGTGCATTTTACCATTTGTCATCTCAGCAAATTGCTACAGTTAAACACATCACAGACTATAATAGTAGGGCTGTAGCAGGTGCCATAGCAATTTGATGGCATGCATGGTTTCACTCATCTGGATTATCTCAGCAAGCCAAAATGATGATTGAAGACTTATCCTTTGATTCCCTAGGGTTGTTCAGTGCTGGTAGTGATGAAAAACTGGAACATGCCCAGAAAATGCGATTGATGGCAAAGAAGTATGGGTTTCCATCATCGACTTACCAACAGAGATACTGGTATTGTTGGTACCAGCCGTTTCTGAGGAGAACGTTGAGTCCAACTCTGCCTCAACATAGACAGAGCACACCTCAACACCTTTCAACAAGGAAGTTTCCATCTGCAAAGTACAAGCAGCTTCAATATAAGAAATGACAGTCAGACCAGAACAAGTGTAGAGTTTGACAACCAACATCATGAGACCTTTCTGACAGATACCAGCCGTCAACAAGAACAAGACATCTTTTCTGTTGTAGACTTGCATGTAGACAAGTAACCAAGTCTCCATTTCAAGCCACCAATTGGAAAAGGCTAAGCTACCATGCCAATGTTTGGTTGATGATCACCACAGATTCTTGAGTTCTAAACATCATAAAATATGGATACGACATAGAGTTTTGCCGCTTACCACCGACAGGTTGAATTTGGAGGACTGTGCCCTCTCCAGAGCTCGAAAAGGAGATATCAACACTGTTCCAAAAAGGGGCACTAGAAAGAATCACAACATCTCAATTGAAAAGAAGCTTCTCTTCGAAATATTTTCTGGTGAAGAAAAAAGATGGAGGTCTTCGGCCAATATTGGACCCAAGAGGGGTCAACTACTATATCGGACCAAAAAGGTTCAGAATGGTGACTTTGACTGCCATTTTTCTACTCTTAAGAAGGGATGACTGGCTTGCAACTTTAGATCTAAAAGATGTATATTTCCATGTAGCCATAAGCCTGGACCACAAACGGTTTCTTGCATTCACTGTCGGCACATATGCGTATCGTTTTCATGTCCTTCTTTTCGGCATAAGCACAGCTCCAAGGGTCTTCACGAAATGCATGTCCGTTGTTGTGGCTTTTCTTCATCAAAAAGGTATTGTGGTGTTCCCATAGACAACTGGTTAATAGTGGTGTCCTCTTGAAACCAACTATCCATGCATCTCAGGACCACCATCGGTCTGCTGTGGAAGTTAGGTTTAATGATAAACTACAAAAACTACAAAAACTATAAACCTTGGTACTGTCAAGAAAGATCAAATACATTGAAGCAGTATTGGACTCAAGACTGCAAAGAACCTTTCTTCCACAGGACAGATGGGAAAAGATTCTGCGATGTGTGACAAAGATGCAACGACTTCGCAGAGTGAGAGCAAAGGCAGTGCAGGTTGCATTAGGACTGATGGCGTCAACTACGCTAGTCACACCATATGCAAAACTAAGGATGAGATCATTGCAGTTTATATGTTGGTTCAATCCTCTTTGAGACCATCACCTCAAGTACCTGACAGTACAAAGGAATATTCTAGCTTCTCTGGATTGAAAAGAAAGATAGACCAAGTTGTGCAGAAATGTGGTTTTGCATTTGCTAAAATTACAAATATACCCATGACTGTAGACTATCCAAAGCTGGAGTCTGGGCAGTTATTTGGTAAGCCTGATCTGTACCATTCAGTCATAGGTAGCTTGATGTATGTGGCCAATCATACACGACCAGACATCAGTTATGCTGTGAGTTTACTAAGCAGGAGAGTTGCAAAGCCTAGAATGGTAGATTGGACGGCACTCAAGAGAGTGGTAATGTACTTAAAGGGGACCAGAGACTTGTGCCTACGGGTGGAAGGCAGTGAAGCAGGAATGGAGTGTCATGTAGATAGCTCTTTTGCTTCAGAGGTGGACAAGAAGTCCGTTACTGGTCTGGTGATTAAGTACGCTGACAGTCTGATCGCATGGAGATCTAGAAAACAAAGTTGTGTGGCACTGAGCACAACAGAAGCAGAGTTTGCTGCACTATCGGAGGTAGCGGGAGAGCTACAATGGATCAGATAGTTGCTGGAGGACATTGGGGAAGACTGTAAAACCCCAATTACTGTGAATGAGGATTCACAAGCATGTATAACCATGGCAGAGATGGAAAACCTAAGGAACAAAAGAAAGTAACTGGCAGTGAGATATCAGATTGTAAAACAATTAGTGTAGGAGGGGTTAATTAGATTACAGTCCTGTGAGTCTGAGAACAATACAGCAGACATTCTCATATAACCATTACCAGCCACAAAGCACGAACAGATGGTGTGGGAATTGGGGCTGGAAAGGTATATTGGTTTGGAATGAAGTACTGGGTTTGCACATCAAAAGTATTTTGGAGGGGATTGTCAGAAAAGGTTGGACAAAACCTGTAGTCCAAAGAAAATACTTTATGATGTTAATTGTTAAGTGCACCTCTGAAAAGTCATGTGACTCTAGCTGAGTCATGCTGAGTCATGCTGATGAGCAACCAGGGGAGAAAGTTGCATCGGACATGGGGAGAATGCTAAGGTTGGCCAAGATTGCATCAGCTAGGTGTGTATAAATGTAGCTGGGTTTTAGTCAACAAGTGCACACAGTGTGATAACTGAGATAACTGAGAGATTGCTGCTGATGACGAGCAGCAGCTGTTGGTCCCTGTGGCTCTGGCTGGAGATGAGTCCTGCAGCTCGAGAGCTCCCCCTGCTTGCATGGACCAAGCAGGCTTGGACATTCCTCTGCCTGCTCCTTTAGGGCAACAGGGATCCAATTCTGAAGAAGGTTTGGAGCCTGTGCCAATCAGCCCTCAAACAAGGCAGAGACTCAAGAGAGCTGAGCAAAGGGAGGCTTCCTTGATTAAGTTCAAGAAGCAGTGACTAGCCACACCTGTGTCTTGGGCTATATAACTGCCTGCCTGGAAGCTTTCCTTTGTTTGTGGCAAACTTTTTTCAAGTCCTCCTCTTGCCTGTTCCTTGCTCCCAGCACCTGGTTCCTGCTACCTTGAATTGATCTCTTGACCCTTGGAACTCTGACTATGGCTTTTGCTTGACACCCTGGTAAATGAACTCCCTTGTGTAAAGTGCTTGCTTGTCTCCTCCCGGCTGGACTTTTCTGGCTCTCGCAGTCTCTTCCCTGGGCTGGCTCGCCGCCCAGGTCTCTGACCTTGACAGTCTTGCCACAAGCCCACAGGCTGATTTATTGTGGGAGGGAGGGTTTGTTTCAGTTACCATGGAGAAAGACAAAGCGGTGGAGCTTTCTCTGGCCGCAGTCTTGCAAGCTAATGTTGTTTTGACCCAGCAAGTAAGCCAGTTACAGCAATGTCTCCAGCAGCTGCAGCCTGAGGCAGGGGCTGTTGCTTGGGTCATACCCAAGTGCCCAGTGGCTACACCCCCCAGGTTTGATGGGCGGATACAGGACTTCCCCACCTTAAGGGCTCAGTGCCTTCTGTACATGCGGCTGCAAGCAGAGGGGTTGCCTCATGATTCTCACAAAGTTGGCTTTGTTATCAGTCTGCTCTCAGGAGGTGCAGCACGCTGGGCTCTGCTGTTACTGCAGCAGAGCCTACTGCTGGACAATTTTGATGCCTTTGCTGTGCAGCTGCAGAGTGTTTTTTTCGGATCCTGCTAAGGCCTGGACTGCTAACTGGCGTATTCAGGAGTTGAAGCAGGGTCAGCTCTCTGTTGCAGAGTATGCCAGTGAATTTCAGCTGCTGGCTCAGGATCTGGCTTGGAATGAGGCTGCCCAGGTAGACCAGTTCCTTGAGGGTTTGGTGGATCCTATTCTAGATCTGTTGGTCCTTGCTGATACACCTGACACCTTGCAGGGCCTGATACAGCTGTGCCTGCGAATTGAGGGGCGCATCCTGCAGCGCAGGGCCAGGCATCCTGCGGTGCTTCCTGCCAGCCCGCCTCCGCTGCCATCAGCAGCACCTCCGAGGGAGGCGGGAGGGCTGCCTCCTACTCCTACTCTGGTACCCAGACTGGAGGCCGTGACGAGGAGGAGCCGATGCAACTTGGTGGCGCCTGTCCTCGTCTCTCCTCCACAGAAAGGTCCAGGCGGCGCCAGCTGGGCTTATGCTTGTATTGTGTCCAGTCTGGACATTTTGCCGCCTCGTGTCCTGCTAAATGAGCCGGCCTACATTGACGGGAAACTGATTGTGCCTGGTTTTGGAGGGCCACAAGACCGGGATGGTTCGCCTTCAGCACTGGTCCGTTTCCCCATATACAAGCACTTTGTCGTTGAGGTCTTGCTCTGCCTCCCTGGCCAGCCGGCCTTGCAGAGGTGGGCCATGGTAAACTCGGGGGCCACCATGAACTTTATGGATCAGGCCTTTGTGGAGGCCTGGGACATTCCCACGTCTCCTGTGGACCCCCCTTTGCTGGTGGTGGAAACCATCGATGGTCGCCCTCTGTGCTCGGGCCCGGTGATGTGCTCCACTGCACACGGTGCCTGAACGTGTATGCCGGAGGCTCTGCCAGAAAGAGCAAGCTGAGAAATGCTGGAATGCCTTCTGGAGATTCTTGTAAATATGTATATATTGTAACTCAAGAATAAATTGCCTCCTTGATGGAAGGTAACAAGTGGCATGGGTGAGGTTTTTTTGACTACAGTGCATTGCTGCTAAGGTATTCTCTGCTGGACACGCTTCCACAGCTGTGCGACCAATCTCTGCTATATTTGGGCATTTTGTACACTTGACTCTGGTACAGCCTTTTTGGCCAGAGCTCAGTGGTTGGGAGGGCAGTGCTATCGCAATTTTGCGTAGGTCCCAGCATCCCCATCCCTCCCACAGACAGCAGACACACTCAGCGGGACGCCGTGGTCTTGCCACGAGTGGATGATCAAGAGGGATGTGATTCAGCAGGTGTTTGCAAAGTGGGGGTTTCCTCACATAGACCTCTTTGTATCGAGAGTGAACAACCAATGCAGACTGTACTGCTCCCGACACTCGAAGAGGCATTGAACTCTGGGAGATCCCTTTCCATTCAGTTGGATGAGACCAAGGATCTATGCGTTTCCACCATTTCCCTTGATAACGAAGGTTATTGCCGAAATTCGCCAAGACAGAGCAAAGGCGATACTAGTAACACCATGGTGGCCAAGGCAGCCATGGTTTGCCAATTTCCTCCAGTTATCACAAGGATAGTACCGGTTACTGCTGTGCAGGCAAGATCTGCTCAGCATTCACAATGGTACTGTCTTCCACCCTGACGTTCAAACACTACATTTGACCGCGTGGAATTTACTGTAGTAGATAGTTTACCCAATGCTGTGAAACATATTGTGCTGGCTGCGCATAAACCCTCAACATCGAAATCTTATGCGTATAAATGAGTTAAATTCTGTGATTACTTGAAACGACAAGGTGTTTCCCCTACAGGTTGTAACAACGTGCATGATTTGTGATTTCTGGCAGAGCTATTAAACCTCAGGGTTTATCTTTGTCTTCAACGAAATGTTACTTAGCTGTGATTTCCTGTAATTTTCAAAGACAGGGTAAGCCATCTTGCTTTTTGGCCCCCCTGATTAAGAGGTTTATCCAGGGCTATAAAAAGTTACATCCCCCAATCCAACCACCTCTCCCGGGATGGAGTTTGGATTTGGTGCTGAAACACGTGGCTGCTAGGCCCTTTGAGCATATGGCTACTTCTGACTTGCATTTACTTGCATGGAAAATGGTCTTTTTGGTTGCAATAACATCTGCAAGAACGGCTAGCGAGCTATGTGCACTCAGGGTTGACCCTCCTTATTTGAGATTCCACAAAGATAAGTTAGTGTTAAGACCAGACATAACGTTCTTGTTGAAAGTGGTGTCATATTTCCATCTGAACCGAGATATAATGTTACCAGCTTTCATGCAGAATCCTGGTTCAGACATGGAGAAAACCGTACATTGTTTGGATGTTAGAAGAGTATTAGCCTTTTATGTTCAATGCACTTCTTCAATTAGGAAGTCAAATAAATTGTTTGTTTGTTACTTGGTATCTAAATGGGCAACCCAGTTTTGCCACAAAGGCTCTCTAAATGAGTGGTCTCCGCTATTAAGCTGTCTTATGAACTGGCAAAAAAGAAACTCCCTGATTCTATACGAGCTCGTTCCACAAGATCTACGGCAGCTTCTGTGACCTTTTTACATGGGGTGTCTCTTTATGAGGTTTGCAAAGCAGTTACCTGGTCTCAACCTCTTACATTTATTAGTCATTATAGAGTGGATAACCGATCTAGGAATGAGGCCTGTTCATAGAATCATAGTATCATAGAAATCTAGAGTTGGAAGAGACTACACAGGCCATCCAGTCCAACCCCCTGCCATGCAGGAACACCCTCAAGGAGCTGTATTGTTTTCCTCTGTTGCATAAAAAAGACAATATTGTCTGTTTTATTCATAAATGTTATTTATTATCTTATATGTTGTTGTTGACTATAAAAACAAAAAGAGAGGAGAGGGGAAGGAAAATGGGGAACTGGAAGTTGACATGAATGTTTTTCAGCAGCATGACATACCCTCCTCCTTTCTTGTCACCTTGCTAGTCTCCCATTTGTGTGAGGCACAGAGACCATGAAGAAGAAGAACAGGTTGCCTACCTGTACCTGTGGCTCTTTGAGTGGTCATCTGTGAACTCACACAGTCCCTCCCTCCTCCCCTCATATGATGTCCTGCTGTACGGTGGTTCTGTTGCTGCTACACGTGCAGCGGCGGAACTGACTGTTACACAAGGTGGGGGCCTATATACCCTGAGGGGACGGAGGATGGGTCAACTGCCATAATGCCAATGGTAGGCTCTAGAAGATTCCGAAAGCTGTTTCTGCACAGGTGCGAAACCCATTTGTGTGAGTTCACAGATGACCACTCGGAGAACCACAGTTACAGGTAAGCAACCTGTTCTTTTTGTTTTAAGAAAGATTGCAGTATATTTTTATAAATTTTGACTCAGCTGAATAATTTTCAGTAGTTCTAATCAAACAGAACCGCACTACCTTATATCAGTAAAACATTCTAAATAATAACTGAAAGACTTTACCCTTTTTACATGAAGGTGGTGTTTTAAAGGGAAAGGCAGAGCTGTGTATAAAGGCACAAGGCACTTTAGCAGATTGGGGAAGGGGGAAGCTACCCTACCAGTCTGTGAGGAGAAAAAGCAGGCCTTGTCACACTGACCAAAAAGGCTGAGTGTAGGTGTCTCCTCCTTGGAGGGGGGAAGGTTGTACAACCTTTCACAGCCTTTGAGGGCATAGTCCTTTGAGCACTGATAACAGCACCTTCTTCCTGCCCTCTCCCCGGCACCCCAAGAAAACCAAACCTAGCAGCTGCTTGTGGGCGGACTGACTTTGTCAGTGTGCTGTGCAGGATCTGTTGTCTCATTTAGAATTGGCCAGGTTTTTTTTTTTATTTTAGGGAGATCCAGCATGGTGTACTGGTTTGAGCATTTGACTATGACTCTAGATAGCAGAGTTTGATTCCCTACTCATCCTTGGAAACCAGCCAGGTGAGCTTGGGCACACCAAACACTCTCAGCCCCAGAAAACCCCATGATAGGCTCATCTTAGGGTCACGATAAGTTGGAAATGTCTTGAAGGTACACAACCTTGATATTTGGATGTGTTTTGTGGCAGAGACTTGAGGCATAAAACTTTCTGATAGTTACAAACAAAGCTAAGAAGTAATAATTTTGGGGGCGGGTTAAAAAAAATAACCAAAGAGCTAGTTCTTCAAAACAGTAACTGTAGCCATAACCAAAATTTGTGTGCTGGTAAAACTATAATCATTTACTTTTTAAAGAAGCAAATTTCTCAGCTTATATGCCACACATCACTTGCCTGAAATTACAGATTGGCAACCTTATCCCAGAAAGAAAACCTCCCAAATCTCCCTGAATTTTCTTTTCCTGGCTGCAGAATTTTGTTATTCTTTTCACCTTTTGTTATCTGAACACCCACCTTTCAAAAGGGAGAGCCATATGACAAATTTATTTTTATAACCAATAATTTCATGGAGGAAGTGACACAAAGGCAAATTGTCTAAGAATTATTTCCCCCCCCGACCCTTCAGCTTTCTATATCTGTATTCATTTGATAGGAGGCGAGGCAGGAATGAAGCAATTTGATATGAAAATCTTTGTGTTTATGTTGTCCTTGTTATCATCAGAAGTGGCCTGCAGTACAGTTGCAGTATAGTGCTCTTTTTAGACAAACCATTCTGTCTTTTGAACCTTTTCTTTCAGTTTTGTACAGCTCATATTAGCAGCCCACAGCATCAGCTGCAGGGCCAGCCCAGAACGTGGCACTGCTCCTGACTAGAACCTCTGCTGCTACAGTTTCTTGCTGTCACCACTCTCTGGGTTCAGCATGAGTAGACAGAGGTGTATCTAGCATTAATAGTTCCTAGGGCAACCATGGAATTTGTACCCTATCTCAAGGGCTGCTTTCTCCTCCTGTGCTGCTTCCAGCACTTTTTTGCATCCCCTGTCATTGGCACCCAGGTTACATAGCCTACTTACCCACCCTAGAGATGCCTCTGTGAGTAGATGAGCAATAGCTGGTAGAGGTGGCTGTTGTTTCTTCAAATCTATTTGCCCCTTTGTTCCCCATCCCCATGATGAGCCACAGGAAATGATGAGGAAAAGCAGCAGCAATAACTTTGACAGGCTTCTCCCACTTATCTGACAGGTTAGGGACCAGAGTACTGTCAGAAAACGGAACTGGTTGAAAAGCAAAACACATGTACTGTGCTATAGGGAGCATAAAGGACTTACAGAGGCATTCTTGGGACCAACTGTACACATATTGCTTGCAAAGTCTCTCCACTGGTTTGGCACCTCCCCTCCCAGCTTGTTTTGCAAACACAAGTAAGCAGACTCAAGTGAGCCTCCATAGGCATGAAGAACTAATGAAAGAGCAGAACCCCTCTCAGTTTAATGGAACTTGTCCTTGATTTGGAAGCATCAAAAGAATGAATAGTTGGATAATGAGGCATCAAAAGGCAGGGGCTTCCTGTATTGTTATTTGAAGGACCATATTATCCAATATAAGCCTGGCTGTGCTTTGAGATCTTCTGAAGAGGTCCTTCTCTCTCTCTCTCTCTTATTCCCCCCCCCGCACCTGCACGGGCACATCTGGTTGGAACAGCAGAGGGCCTTCTTGGTGGCTGCTCTTGGGCTCTGGAACTCACTTCCTAGATATTAGATTAGTGTGCTTAACTGTGCATGTGCACACACACACACACACACACTGGTTATCCTTTCATAGCCAGCTAAAGACCTTTCTATTCAAGAGGTCTTGGAAGAATGATTGATCGAGGGGAATGATTTCCATAATGAGTTGAATGTTCTATTTGCTGTCTTCCGCCTAATGTTTCCCCCCAACTTGTTCTGCTCTTTTGACAGTCTAATTTCATTGTTAACTTTTGTAAGTTGTCAGTTTTTAGCTGTTTGTATTAACTCTTCAAAGCCTTCTTAAGTCCTGAACTGGGAAAAAGACAGGATATAAGTATGTTAACTCCTCCTTCTCAAGACTATCCAACAGCTCACTCTTCCTAGATGTCACTGGGAGGGGTGTACTTATTGTGGGCATCGTATTTTTGACGGGTCCCACTTGATTCCATATGTCCAGTGTGTTGAGATTCTGGGGAAAACAAAGCACGTGACTGAGTCTTAAAGATGCAGATGGAACGGACCAGGACCAAGCACACAGCCAGGATCTTGATGTCCAAAACCAACCTGGAAGGAAGCCCAGAGAACAAGTCTTTTGAAACCTCTTATGACTTTTTTCCCAGCTAGAGCATGCAGTCCCTTAAAGACAGGGATGGGCAAAAGTGGCCCTGCAGCTGCATGTGCCCTCCACGGATGTTTTTGTGGTCCTCAACACCTCCAAAATCCCCAGACTGGCCTTTCTCTGACCAAGAAAAGAGGGCAAATTGCTGCTCATGGAAACCTTCAAGTGACCTAATTTGCTTTTTAAATAGGTGGCATGGCCTCCCTGTACTTTTCAACATCAAAAAAATACCAACAGTTGAGAACTAGAAGTGGACTTCCAGTCACTTTGGTTTGTACTTTTTCATTTTCACTCAACACAGTCCCTGGAGGCCTCAGAGCTGTTGTGCAAATAAAAAGAGAAGACACCAGTCTGAATGTTATTGTTATTCTTGGGTTTTTGTTGTTTGCCTTCGAGTCATTTCCAACTTATGGTAACGCCAAGGTGAGCCTATCACAAAGTTCTTTCCCAGTGGGTTTCCTTGGCTGATCAAGGAATTCAGCCCTGGTCTCGAGCATCATCATCCAGTGCTCAAAATCACTAAAGCTTTCTGGGTACAGTAGACCCATTGAATTAGTGGAACTCACTTTACTGCATAAAATGGATCTACACTAGTTTGACTACCAGTAGAATTCAGGCCTTTGTATCTTGTTCTGACCAAGGAGAAAGAATGAATAAATATCTGACTGAAAGAAAGAAATGTGTAAAATATGGTATGTGAATATGCCATACATATGAATATCACCAGTACTTGTGGTGATTGCTTCTAGACAGAAATCTAAAATGTATAGGTCTTTAGCAAGCTGGAGTATCATTTTGCCTAAGCTACAAAGTCTCCATGAACATCTCTTCTCATGCTCAAGCTGTCTTAAAGAAGCTACAGTCTCCATCTCTACCATCATCTCATTGATACTATCGAGATGATAGTATGGAGCAGAGCTTTACAAACTGTATGTCACCTGTAGTGTGTAGGTGTGTCACATGAACATAATGAGTGGAGGCCTCTCCCTCCACCGCAGCAAGCCAGGCCTGGGTGAAGGGGCTGCCTTTCCCACCACTGCTGCCCCAGGCCAAGGAAAAGCCTGGCAGGGTTGGGTGGAGGGGCTGCCTCCACTTACTGAATTACTGTGTCACGAAATGATGCATGTCTAAAAATTGTGTCATCAACATGAAAAGTTTGGAAAGCTGTGATGTAGAAGGTATAAAACAAAACTGTGTATAGGAAGCTCTTTCAGTGCTTGGGACTGCGTAAGTTGCATTGATGATGATGATTGGAAGCTGTTCATGTACAGAACAGATGTAGACATTCCATTTCTACTGGCATTGGGGCATGGGAAAATTGCTCAGGGAGTGACTGACTAGCAAATGTAGCATGAAAGCTTGTTTTTAGAAGTCAGAAAAGAAAAGCAGGAGTGCTCCATTCTCCAAGATAATTGTCTTCCTTCCTTTGGATTTCCTTGCAACGTAGCAAAAAGAACGATGCTTTAGAAAATTTTTGCAGAGGTCAGCAGGCTATGGGCACTGATAATTTCATCTGAGAGACATGTTTTGCTTTGTAAATATGGATGAGAATAATTACAGAGCAGGTCATATAATGGTTATTTATAGTATAGATCCTCATTTGTCTGCCTTCTAGAGCAAATTCATCAAATGATTTCTGATGTGAGTATAACTGGAGATAAGCCACCAAGCTCTCTGGACATGATGCCCCTGGGACAACAGTCAAGGGAAGAATCAACTGAATTTACATTGGGCAAGGTAACACACTGATGGGGAAAGAATATAAGTATATCAATACATGATGTGAGAATGAGACATCACACAGATGCTCATGCACGATATAGCAAAATCCAGACCATAATTGTGACATAGGCATAACAGGCTGGGATGAGCCTTTTTAATTTCTATCGGTCACTCCATTTTCTCAGGTGTAATCTGTCCTGTCTGTGGAGCTGAATCCAGTCATGGATGGGACCACTGCCAGTCCTTCCCTCCTTCCTTCCCTATCTGACACAGTGGTTTCACAAGGGTTGGTGTTACCCAGTATGGTAACATGCTGTCACCCCCATGGACCTCCTCCTCCTCCTGTTCAGGTCATACAAAATATCGTTAGTAATTTTTTTGTATTAGAAAAAGAAAAGGGGGGAACCACTGGTCAGAGTGGTAGGAGAAAGGGTGGGGGGACTCAAATGATTGACACCTTCCTTTCACCCTCCTTTCCCCAAGTGAGCAATTGGTGCAGAACAAAGGAAGGAAATTGTTGCAGCAGAAGAGAACTGAGGCAATTATTAAGAATTTAAGGCACAATGCAGCCGGTGGCATGGGGGCGGGAATGCTTGTGTCTTTGAGGGTCACCAAAAACCTACACAAGAAGGAAGGCTCACCTGGCTGGAGACAGCCCCAGTGATATTTTTTATAAAAAATAATACATTTTTGCTGAAACACTGCACAAACATTTTATAGACTGTCATTTTGGTGTCATCCCCACTGATGGTGTCACCAGATGTGGCCCGTGTCTTCGTGCACATACCCCAGTGGCGTCACTGCTCTGGCACTCACTTTCCCCCATAGCCCTCCCTCCTCATCCAGTAGGCTGTGGGAGGAAGAACACATTTCTCTTAGTGCAGATGTGACTGGATTGCCTGCAAATAGATTTTCAAATTAGACTAAAAGCCACATATGCTCCTGCTCCTGATATAGTAGGTGCATGAATGTGGAACAGTCCTATCACATATGTCTCATTTATAATTTGGGCTAAATCACACTGTTGCTGGGATATAGTAGTACCTCATTCTATGTGCTTTACCATTTGCCCCTGTAATGAGATTGCAAATTAAACCTGGATTAATTTTTGCAAAGCTTCTTTAAAACTAAAATATTTTCTGCCCCCTACCCAGCAAGTTTTCTGCAAAAAAGAAACATGTGGCATTTGTACAAATTCCATAAACCTTGCATAGATTGCATAAATATACTGTTTCCTGCACAGAAAAAAACATACATAGTTTTTACGCAGAAGACCATTTTTTTTTGTCAGAAAAAAATGTTTTCTGTATAAAAATTCATATTTTTGTGCAGGAATTACAGTAATGTATTTTTGAGCAAATGACTTTTCCTGAATGAAGTGCCCCAATGCATGTAGTACTTGAAAATAGCATAGAAACCCATATAGTATTTCCAAACAATATAGCAAACATCAAATATCAGATTTTATTAATCAACCCTCAGAAATCCTTACATTTAGAACTGATAAGGTCAGTTGGGGTCAAACTAGATGACAGCATGTATTTAGAAGAACTGCTTCTTCAAGTGGTGAAGGACAGCAATTTGTCTTAATCAAAGCTGTTCTCCACTGTATGTTTTGCACTTAGCATGCTTTGTTTTGTGATTGGTTATTTGAAGGTAAACACAGACTTAATTTGCGAATTTGGTTGCTGAACCACATATCTGTGATGAAACTCATCAAAACTGTAGAAGGGAAGCATATTATTTACAAAGGATAAATGTTCCCTCTACCTTTACCCTAAAAATGGACAACAAAACTCTATATGGGCAAAGTTTCAACTCTGTTGGCCAAAGAGCTATCATGGTATTATATGTAAACATGGTAGAGATACAAACTCCTCAGCTCAACTGTTGTTCTATAGTCATTGTTAAGAATCTTTCCCAAATATTCCAAGTATCTGTTGATATTCCCAAATGGTGTATGCATGCATGACATTTCATTGATTCTGGCTGATTGCAGAGCAAACTACAGCAGAATGTACTGCCTGCCTGTGTTGGGAAAATAATTGCAGTTGAAGTTTGTAATGCATCCTATGAAAGCTCCATCTGTAGTCAGAGATCTGAGATGGCTGCTTCACCTATGCCAAGTCATCTTCAGTTAGTGGTAGTGTTTGAATTACTGTCCAAACAAAGAACATTGGAGTTAGTGTGACTTTTTTTCTCTGCAGTGGATGCAGTTTATTCTGAAACAGATTATTCATCTGAAGGCAGGGTTTTTTTTAACTAATGTAAGCTTGTTCTGATGGAGACCATTCTGGTTCCACTCTGCAGCAGAACAGGAGTGGACTGGAACTGGGTGGGTCTTCTCCAAGAAACATTAAGAGTCTGCACTGACAACTCCTCTACTGTGGGAAATCTGCCTTAATTATGGTTCATTATCTTTGGACCCCACTCGTATAAGGATCCTAGATAGACCAGGTCTTCAGGGTCTTGTCTGCACTTGTTTAGGTTCAGCAGTACTGTGGCATCAAGTGCTCCTGGACCATTCAGTGAGAACTAGTGTTCAGTATATTGATTTACAAAGCTAATTTATCAGCCTGAGTCCAGCTCTGGAGTACTTTTGCTGGCCTTCGTTCTTCACACACGCTTCTATCCCAGAATGAATGTAATGCCTGAAATCTCGTAATATTTCCAGTGTTATAGAAATTTAGATCTTTCATCTTCCAGAAATCAAAGAAAGTTTGGCTTTAATTACTGTTTAGTTCTTAAGGAGTTAGTGATATATACACATAGGAAGCTGCCTAGACTTTGGAAATGTTACTTTTTTGAACTACTACTGCCAATTTAAGGAAACTGTCCAGAAACATAACTTTTCCAGTCTCGGAATTTATCACATATTAAGTCATAATATCAGTTCTTCTAGCCTCAAATCGTCTACTGTTCTGATTAGTGGTCTGGGAAAACAAGTTTTTTTCCATCAGTTGCTCCATCGTCCCTTTGACTAGAGATGCCAGGGACTCAACTCAAAATCTGCATGTGGAATGTGTGTTCCAGCCATGAAGCTTTAGTCCCTTGTCTGGGTACAAGTCTGCACTCCCGGTAATAATGCATTTCTGTATACATAGGTTGGGATTGCCCAGCATATGTAACTGGCAAGATACTGTATTCCTGAGGTTCTTTCATTCTGAACTGATAAAATATTCATAAAATGTAAGAGAAAGGATGCATAATCAAAACAAAGGGAATTACTAGTGAACAATAATAGGAAATTATCTTGAGAAAGACAATTTATTGACCTTTTATTTGTGTGGTCCTGCAGGTTACAGAAGGTGATATTGGACCTTTTAGCTCTATCAAACTTCAGATTATTTTTACTCCAGCAGTTCCAGGGGCTGTACAGGCTGATTTTGAAATTACCTTTGACAACCCAGACTGCAAGGTGGTGAGTAGAGTGTTACCCTGTTTACTGGGAGTCCCGGGAGTGACACCTAAATAACCTTACAATTACAAAAGATGGGGGGGAAATTAGTCAAGAGCACTGGTTGGCACTATGAGAGGCAGGGTAACACAGCAGGATCTTATAACCCAATGTTTACGGGGTCAGGCCAAGTCAAGAAGCAAACTGTGTTGGAAATTATGAATGATCTTTATTAAATACAGGCACACAATGTAAGCAACACACTCACACAGATAACTAAGGAAAATAAAGGTTTGAGTTTGATAGCGGGATTTTAAGAGGGATAGTTGATTCGGGTGATACAAAACCTGTTCCTGAAGCCCAGAAAGAAGATAGAGAGTGATGCTGGGATTCAATGTATCTCAGCACGTGGAGCTGAGGGGAAGCTCGCCAAGCAAAGTGGCAGCAAGGCGGTCTGGAACTCGGGAGTGATCCGAGGAAGGTCTCCGAATCAGGGGTTTTATAGAGGGAAATGTGACTGCAGGCTATGCCATACTTGGGGAAGACAGTGTGTTTCAGGAGCGGAACAAGGCTTTGGAAAGGTCAGAATTTAGCATGATTGAGTTAAGTCCGAATTGACAAAGAGTTAGCCAGTATGCAAATGCTCAGTGCTTGGCAGTTGAGTATTCAGCTTGCAAGGGTGCCTGCTCAGGGCAGGGAGTCTTTTGTAAACAGCGTGCATACATAATGAGGGTGTTTGCAGAGAGGTCTCCTAAAGCAAGGATCTGGCTACTTCTGGCCTGCCTGGGTGGAGAATGGAATGTTCAGCAATTAGTGGCCAAGCCTAGTTCTGTGATTGTCCGGGGGCCTCACAAACATGTGGAGAGGGGTGGTGGAAGAGAGCCAAATTATTGATATCAAAATGATATCTGGGGGTATCTCCAAGTAGGCCTAAACTGCAGTAACTAGAGGATTCCATTTAAAAAGGGGGGGCAACGAAGTACTTTGGGGAGATGTATTCAAACTTCTTTTGGAAGGTCAGGAGTATGCATTTGGCACAGATGCATTCCCCTACCCAGGTCTGAGAACTCTGATTCCTGCTAAGCCACAACAAAGCATTGGGAGAGACACATTTTGAAATGGAGAAGTGGCAACTGGGAAAAGTGTGCTTAACCTGTTTCCTGGATATCATCTCTCCACTGCAAACTCTTCTTCCCAACCCCCTTTTTTTTTCTATAAATGCATGAAACGTACTTTCAGAAATCTGGCTAGAGTGAAAAGGTTTTAGGGAGTCTTAGTGGGCGGAGGAAGATATCAAGCACCTGCCCACCTCTTTTCCCAGGTATTTGGGCTCCTCTATTGCCGTGTAGTTCCTTGGTGGAGGACTAGGTTCCCAAACTTGGTCATCTGTCTGTTGCCAAAAATGTATTTTTGCCCTAAGATTAGCTGGCACGTCTGACACAAAAAGTACCCAAGAGTTCACAGCGATGGCGTGCTTATTTGTGTTCTTTGTATATTTTCATCCCACTTTCCAGGCAAAGATTGTCTCTCAGAGTTCACATCAGTACCAAAAACGAGAATGGCCCTGCCTGAAGACTTAAATTAAAATTCAGGGCAGGGGATGCTGAGAGAAAGGGCAAAAGAGAGACGTCAGTTTAATTATGCCCCCAAAAAACAGTGAATTATTTACATTCAAGCACTTACTTCTGTGCCAAAACTGGCTGTAGTTCTGGGTCTCTCCAAGAGTTCTTTCGGTGCTTTATCCTTTGGTTAGCTCTTGTGTGAATGTGTGAGCATTTGAAACCTTTGCATGCGTGTGTGAATCTTTCAATAAAATATATGTTAGTTTACATTTTGGATTCTATGGCTTGTTCTTTCCTGCGTGATCCCATAAACATTGGTGGAAAGATCTCATTAAGTTACCCACCTCTTGCAGGCCTCCTAATTTTGAGCTAATTAATTCCGCCCTGTGACATGGAGGTACTGGCCTCACAGATGGACCCCTGAGTCACCCATTTTTGGGGGTAACAATGTTTGGCCCTGATGTGCTCCAACAAGGACTCCAAAACTACCTGGTGGGAGAGACCTCTTACTAGACACTTATTTCTGGCTGAAGCTGAGCCAGCCTTACTTTGCTGGTGATCCGGCTTGGCAAAAGGGGCTCTTGCAGCTGACCCAGTAGGCCTTATTCCTCAGGACAAGAGGAGAGTGGCCAGAGTGTGATGCCCTTTATCTCGTCAGTTCCATGGCAAAGCGAGGAAGCCAGATTGGTGTCAGCATCTTCTCTGGCTAATAGATGGTACCAGGCTAGTCTTCCCCTTGTCAAGATGTTCTTACAGGAAAGCGGGAAGTGGCCCTTGCTCTCTTGGTCAGTGGCAGAGGCAGGAGTGCACTTTCCTTCTCTGCAGGTCTGGAGTAACTGTGAGAGTATCATTACCTACATATGGACCGCAAATGCTTTAGGGTGGCAACTTTTTAGACATTGGCATCTTAACTTTTGCTCTCATTTGTTCATACTCAGTTATGCTTCAGAGTCATTGCTGTTTCTGTGGCTGTGCCAGTGTGGGTGCGTAATCCAGATGTTGATCTCAAAATTTGCATGTATGATAGGCTGTATCAGGACTGCATCATCATTCAAAGCAGGTGAGTGACCTGATAATACATCTGCTTCTGGTTTACCTAACCCTTTTTATTACAACTTAGATATCTTTTAATATTATAAGAGACCCAATGTGGTCTTGTAGCTAAAAGTGTGATCCTGTGCTTCTTTACTCAGAAGTAAGCCCTGTTATACTCAATGCAGTGCGCTGTTAGGTAAGTATATACATGGAATACATAGAATGGCAGCCTCACAGAGTTTCTCACCATTTTAATCTCTCTTTCTCTAGGTAACCTATTTCCATGTGGCTATTATAGTACAGGCTTACTGGTCACAGTAGTTGTGAGGATGATAATAGGAATAGGATGATGATGTGAAGGGTTTGGGGCATTCCAAAGCAGTACATTGCACTTCAAAGTCCCTTATGTTAGGTGCCTTGAAGGGTACTGTGGTATCAAAGATATGAAGTAATATCTAAGCTGTATTCTGGGATTAAGCTGTATCTGGGGTTCTCTGTCTAGCTGTGGACACCACATTTTAAGAAGGATATTGACAGATAAAAAGGTCAGGAAGATGGTGATCAGGAAGGTAAAGGTTTGGAAATCAAGTAATGAGAGGAACAGTTTTAACAGCTGAACTTGTTGAAACTGGAGAAGATTCTAATGAGATTAATTACTGTTGTTGTATGGCCAACCCAAGGCAAACTTGTCACAGGGTTTTCTGGGACTGAGAGTTTGTGACGTGCCCAAGGTCACCTGTGGGTTTCCATAGCCAAGTGGGGATCGAACCCTGGTCTCCAGATTCATAGTCCAGTGGTCAAACCACTACACCACACTAACCGTTTTACTGTTATGCTTGTTGTTTAGTTTTTGTTTTAGTATGTGTTGTGAGCTCCCTTCAGTCTGATACCAGGAGAAAGGGTGACTATTAAATAAGTAAGTAAGTAAATAAATAAGTAAATGCACACATCCATCCATCCATCCATACATACATAAATATCATCCAGAAGATGGAAGACATGTTGTCTTCTGTTTCAGAAGAAAGGGCTAGGACTAAGGGGCAGAAATGGCAAGGAAGCGGCTTTGGGCTAAGTGTTGAGAGAAACTTCCTAATGCTAAACAACCTGCTATGGGATATGACAGGCTTTTCTTCGCTGGAAAAATTTAAGCAGAGAGTTTGCAACTGTCTATCAGGTATGTTGCTTTTCAGAAGTGGACAAACCAGTGAACTCCTGCCAGGCCTAATCAGCATAGCTAGTGGTGAGGGACCAAGAGAGTTGCAGTCCAACAATATTTGCCATGATTGATTGACAGATCCCACATAAAGGAGAGATTCGATGACCTGCAAGGCCACTCTTATTCTGAGTTCAGTTACGAAACTCCTCCACAGAGAGGTTTATCTTGTTCCAACATTGGCAAAGTCAGAAGAGGGTTTTGTGACATCTCCAGTTGTGCTGTTCTTCAGTTGTTAGTTTCTTTATCCTAAACATTTATTGCTTTTCTGGTCACTTGGTGTATTTCTTGGTTTTTGGTTTATTTATTCACTGTTTTTGTTGTTGTTGTTTTTTATTTTTTTATTTACAGTAGGTCCCCCATAACCACGAGGGATACATTCCTGGGCTTACTTGGAGAATGAAACGTTCTCCTTTTTTTTTTTAATGGGATGAATGCTGCAGGTATCAGGATGAGTATGCAGCCCAGAGAGAAGAGCCTGAAACTTGACAGAACTTTAGAATCTAAGAGAAAGAAGGCTTTGTAGCCATTATTTGCAATCCAAAGTCAGTGCACAATTGAAAAAAAAATGAAAATCAACAACAATGTGTGGTCCAAAAGAGATGGTAACAAAATCTTTTCAGACTGCATTTTCACTAATAGTTAATTGGGTTTTCATCTCAACTGTTTCTAATTTTAAGACTGATTCAAATTGGGGATTTCAGGTGGATGTAAGGCACTTCATAGGACAGCTTGTTTATGTATTTCACCTTCATTTGCCTAGACAGAACATTTAAGCATCCCAGGGACATATTTTGTTGCAGAATTCACACAGAACTAAATCTGCCAGGTGAACGTTCTGTAGCAATGTTACCTCATAAATATCCCGAAGTGTTAGTCACCTGGTACAAAAAGTGTTTTTTTTATCCTCACAAAAAACAGGACAAAAATTATTCCTACTCATCTGTGTATTTTGCCATTGGATATTTGTGCGTGTGTGTGTATTTGTCCCACAAAGAATAATGTTTTGCAGCAGTAGTTATCCGATGCCATTTTATGTGTGAAACATGATGCAGAGAAGTTGATGTGAGTGCTCAGTAGGCATGTTTTAGCTTGTTGAAGAGAAGACTATGAGCTGATATGGTAGTCATCTTTAAATACCTGAAAGGATGTCATGTAGAAGGTGGAATGCATTTGATTTCTGTTGCTCGAGCAACCAAAGCACAAACCAGTGCATTCAAATGATAATTGATTCCATGTAAACATTAGGAAAAATTTGTTTACTGTAAGACTTGTCTGACAGTGGAATAGACTGGGGGTGGGGTGCGGGAGTCTCCTTCCTTGGAGGTCATTAAAAGGAGGTTGGTACCCATTTCTCAGGAGTACTTTAGTTGTTTTTTCCTGCATGGCAGCAGGTTGGACAAGATGGCCCTTGCAGTCCTTCCAATTCTTTGATTCTATTATTCTGTAAGAAGCAAATCTATTCTGAGGTAAGAGGGTGGCAAGTGTGCGCTCAGGTGGTTCTGCCCAGAGATACTGATATCATGAGAGGCTTGACAAAAGGAGGCAGATACCAACAGGTAGTTCACTAGAGAGCAGCCCAAACATCGTTCTTGAATGCAAAAGGCTAAAAAAGGATGCAAATGAGAAGCAGTGCTCCCTTGAGCTGCTTCTCATGGGAAGCATTTTTAACCATTCGATCAATGAGACTAGTAGTATACCTTATATTCAGGGCGTAGAGCAAAAGGAACCCTACCAAAGTGTGAAGGTTCTGGGCTGAGGCATACATTGGCCTTTTCTTCCTCCAAGGGTGTATCATGGACAAAATGAAGCTTCAGAGGAACTGTGGTATCTTGTGTCAGGAAGCTGCTATACTGCAGAGCAACAAGGAACCAGAAGAGATTCTGTGCACTGTCAAGGTAGTTAAGATACCACAACAGGGCAACTGTTATAACTCAGTACCAGAGGATTCTGATGTCAAGGAAGAGGAGCCAGATTGCCAATAACCTGCAGCTCCTTCTGAATCAAAGGAGATGGGGGCTGAGACAGGAAGGGATCCTGCTCCCCAGCAGGACTTGAGAAGGCTGCAAAGGTTGAAGATGCCATGTTCCTGTCCTTCTTCGGGAGATAGAAGGGAAAATGTCAAGTCCAGTGCCAGTTAAATAGCAGACACTGACCTAATCGAGCGCTTATTGGAAGTGTTGGAAGAGACCACAATGGCTGTCGAGTCCAGCCTCCTTATCTGGTTGACTGGCAGTGTTCAGCGTTTTTGTTTTTGTTTTTATTTTTCCCTGTTTTTAATTGACCTTGGACTGGCTATGTTTGGACTGTTCTTTGCTGGCTTATGTGTCTTATGTACCTGGACTTGTGACCTGCTGATAGGATTCCTGGACCAGCTACAATCACCCTCGTGCTTCTCCCCTCATCTTGCTCAGATAATGTATAACTGACCTAGACTGGACTGACTACTCAACTACTTCTCCACACCAACAACTACTGCCATGGGCACTTGCTGAACTGCATTCAGGAGAGCAACAAGATTGATGTTGAGAGTCACTGCTAAACTGGATGCCATTAAGGACAAATAGATTGTTTTTTCATTAGTTTCAAATGAGCTACACACCAGGGACAGAACTAACCATTGATGAATGCCTGATTGGATTCAGAGATAAATGTCCATTCAAGCAGTATATGCTAAGTTAACCAGGAAGATATGACATAAAAGTGTGGTGGTCTTGCAATGTTAGGACATCATATTATTCAAAAGAATAGATGTGGGTGGGCAGACACCCTCATATGCCATAGAATACCAGCTTGGTAATAGTGTGGTGAGAATACTAGTTGAACTGTATCCCTTCTACACTGTATGAGATGTAGAATCATCATAGAATCATAGAAATGTAGAGTTGGAAGAGACCACATGGGCCATCCAGTCCAACCCCCTGCCATGCAGGAACACCCTCAAAGCACTCTCGGCAGATGACCAGCTAGCCTCTGCTTAAAAATCTCCAAAGAAGGAGACTCCACCACACTCCGAGGCAGCATATTCCACTGCCAGACAGCTCTGAGTGTCAAGAGGTTCTTCCTGAGGTTCAGGTGGAATCTCCTTTCCTGCAGCTTGAATCCATTGCTCCTTGTCCTGGTCTCTGGAGCAGCAGAAAACAAGCCCTCTCCTTCCTCTACATGGCATCCCTTCAAATATTTAAACATGGCTATCATGTCCCCTCTTAACCTTCTCTTCTGCAGACTAAACATACCCAGCTCTCTAAGTCTATCCTCATAGGGCATGGCTTCCAGGCCCCTCACCATTTTGGTCACCCTTTTCTGGACTTGCTCCAGCTTGACCATGTCCTTCTTGAATTGGGGTGCCCAGAACTGGACACAGTATTCAAGATGAGGTCTAACCAAAGCAGAGTAGAGTGGTACCAGTACCTCCATCGATAGGGAACATTTCCCCCACAGCTTAGAACTTAGCAAAAGGTCTCCTAACCAAAGACCTAAAATATGCTAGCATCATATAACAAAATAAGGCATTTCCCCCGACTTCTGCAATAGGGAAGGAGATGAGAAAACCAGCAGATGGTGCACCATATGATGGGACATTTGTGCACAAGGACCACTGCAACACCTAGTGACATACTTTAGACACCTTTAGAGTGTTTGGCCTTCATTCAGGTACATTTCCTTTAGCAGGGATGTTTTCTTTAGTGGAAAATTGCCCCATGATATCATTAATGCTAGGTCTGCCTGCAAATAAATAAAAACACCTGATGTTCCTTAAGGCTTATGCCCAATTCCTGCTTTTTCCCCCTGTTCATAAAAAGAGATATTTCAACTGAAAAGAATTAAAAACAATGGTTATTTCTTAGGACACAGAAATTATATTGGTTATATTTTTTTGCAGAAAAGATCTGTCAAGGCTCAAAGGCTGCAGCTCATGTGAATGTGAATTCTTGCTGTGGGTGTTTTTGTATTGTGGAAGTTCTACACCCTTTTGTTTTCCTCTGAGATGCAGGCAAAAGTCTCTTAATCCTCTCCTCTCCATTGGTAAATGGCTTGTTGGAATCCTTTGGAGTTACTTTCTCTTTTGAAATTTGTGAGCTTTTGTGGGGTGGGGGTCACATCAACCAAGGTACACAATAATTAGGGGTGGGGGGAGGAGACGAAGCTACTGCTCTTAAGAGTTTGAGGGGGAAAATTTGGACTACAGTTCCTGGATTCCCTCCATCTATGTGCTATGTTGGTTGGAAGGTTCAGGATTGTAATGAAAGGAAACTGGTTTTTTCCCCAAGCTTTACTCTATACAAATATGGACATAATGTTAATGGAAGAGGGAGGGTTTTCTTTGCAACTAGGCTTGTCCCATGTGCATAGGCTCTGCAATGAATTTTATGATTATTTTTTAAGAAAGAGACCAGTTTTCTCTTGACCAGTAGTTGCTGACTTCCATCTTTCTTTCATTCCATTTTCTGCTAGTAAGATGTTGATCCTTGCTATTTTTAACTTCCTTTTCTTTACTTCTGTTTTAAATTCTACTTAAGTACAAGCAAATACGATTGATTTTTATTTATTTATTTTACTATTTCTGTTGGAAGACATACATTCTAAACTCCTTGTTCGAATTAGACACCACTGAGATTCTTCACAGTTGGGTGGAAATGAATAAAACTGTTATCTCCAAAATTCAGCTTACAAATGTGACAAGCGTTGAATTACGTAAGAGATTTTCCTGGATCTAGATAACCTTGCTACCAGAGACAGGATTAGAAGTACAGAGACAGAGTAACTTTTCTACTAGATCAATGTGATTCACTCTTCCTTGCACAGCCCATGTTTCTAGAGGTTCCTGTAGAAAAGATATCAAAATGGTTTATCCTGGAACTTGGCCTATACCAATACATTTTTGCTTTCTTTATATGCTGCCAATTGCAGCAGGCATTCTGTTCAGGATGAATCTTCTTCTGAAAACTCCATAGTGACTATTTAGACAGGGGACTTTTCTTATCCTAATCTCTAGATCTGTAATTTCTGCAGCAATGAGCAATGGATTCAAATTGCAGGAAAAGAGATTCCACCTGAACCTCAGGAAGAAATTCCTGATAGTCAGAGCTGTCCGGCAGTGGAATATGCTGCCTTGGAGTGTGGTGGAGTCTCCTTCTTTGGAGGTTTTTAAACGGGCTGGACAGCCATCTGTTGGGATTGCTTTGGTTGGTATGTGGTCCTGCATGGAGATGGTTGGACTGGATGGCCCGTGTGGTCTTTTCCAACTGTATTATTTTATGATTCTATGTTCTTCAATACAGTAAAAGTGCTGATTCAGCCTTAATCAGTGAGTGGAAATGGAGCTTGGAGAAGGTGATGTCATTCCACCGAAAGTGAGTTGTGTCATATTACTCAATGCGGGTGCAGGAGATGCTATGTCATGTTTCATTGTGGTTATTCTGGAAGATAGACACAGAGAGACCAAACAAGTGGGGCTGTATGTTTATGTTGATACAGGGGGAAATGACAGCAGAAGTCCTGTCAAATCTGTCAGTGGAGCTTCTGGCCAAGGCACAGAGGACCAAGCCCACTCAAACTCCCCACTTTCTCTTTTCAGAGCCACGAGCGCCCTGCGCTTGAAGTTTGATGTTTGCAAGGAACTGGCCAACCACATGGAGCTCCTTCCAAAAACAGGCTACATTCAAGCACAGTCATCCTTCAGTGTGCAGCTGAAATTTCTGCCAAGGTAGGTTTCTAGTGTTGCTCTACTCCATACCCAAGCCCCCCTACTTTTTATATATTAACTGACAGCATTCACTGCCCATCTGTCTACTTGAGTGGGACCCCCATAACAGCTTACAGAGATGTTAAAACAATTGATAGCATAATTGATAACACTATTTTGAAAGAGAATAAATATATCATGGAATCTTAGAATCTCATATTGGAAAGTGACCGTGGCAAGAGCCATTGAGTCCTAACCCCTTCCACAGAAGAATGCAGGACTAAAGCACTCCTGAAAGAAGCCTGTACAACATCTGTTTAGAGTTCCAGAGAAGGAGGATCTACCATCCTCCAAGGCAGTACATTCCATTGCCAAACAACTCTTATAGTCAGGATATTCTTCTTAATATTTAAGTGGGAATCTATTTCCTTGTAATTTGAATCCGTTAGTTCATGTTTTAGTCTCTGGAGCAGCAGAAAACCAGTTTGCTCCATCTTCTACATGACATCCCTTCAGATATTTCAAGCTGGCTATTATGTCACCTCTAAGTTTCCTTTTCCCAAAGGAAAACACACTCAGCTTTCTAAACTGTTTCCCTTAGGATTTGGCTTCCAGAAGAATTAAAAGCAGTACATGGAACCATGGCATCTACAATGAATGCATTGTGATAAACCATTGCCATAATGGATCAAAAAAAGCATGAGAAAATAAGACCATATTGGCACTACTATTTGGAAAGCCCTGTTTCTGATTGATGGTATCGTCAAAGCAGAACTGTAGGGCTGAAACAGAGAACCTACTCAGTAGAATCAAAGGGAAGCCTCTCAACAGAGCTGCCTTACCACATTTTGAAGAATGGATTGCCATTTAAACCAGGAGTATGGAAAGGGTAGCCCATGGGTTGTATGTGGCCCACAATGCCATTTTGAGGATCCCACAGCTTCCAACAGCCCTCTCCATGTGTTTTTTTTTTAAATGCTTTGTTCTCCAATGCTCTCCCACTTCCCGAGGACAATAGGGAGCCATTTCATTCTTACCTGGGCTGTTTTCAGCCTAGGACCTTTTTGGAAAGAGGATGTGAATTTGATTTGGCTTACTTTTTACTTACAAAAATGTCTCTCCTTTTTGGCCATGGGAGAGGGAATTGTGGTGAAAGCATTCAGCATTGGGGCACAAGAACTTTTTTTTTAATTTGAGGTGGAAGGTGTAATGGGTGTGCTGTGGCTGTTTAAGTACAGTGCTGTGTTACCCACCCCTTGGGGTGGCCCAGCCCTCTTCTAAAAAGCTTCCCAGTATAAAATTCAGACCCTTAACTGGTTGCCACCCAGCTTGCCTCTGAAAGGAGTGGAGTGGGATCCAGAGAAGAGCTTCCTACAGTGATCTGTGCATGAATGCATGGACAAATCTTGCTTAGAAAATCCCATGAGAATTGCCTTGCTGCTAATTGCCATCAAACTGGGTTTAACGTATGATGACCCTGTGAATGAGGGACTCTTAAGACACCCTGCAATCAACAGCCCTGCTCAGGTCCTACAAGCTCAGGGCTGTGGCTTGCTCGCTTGACTCCATCCACCTGTAATGCAGTCTTCCTCTATTTTTACTGCCTCCCATTTAACCAAGCATTACCATCTTTTCTAAGGAATCAGGTTGCCTCGTGATATCATCCAAGTACAATAGTTTCAGTTTGATAAATCGGGCTTTTAATGAGAGTTTTGGCTTAATTTGCTCTAGGATGCCTTCATTGAGCATTTTGTCAGTCTGTGATATCTGTAGAACTCTCTTCCAGCTTCACATTTCAAATGAGTTGATTCAGTTTCTGTCAACTTTCTCCACTGTTCAGCTTTTAGAACCAAACAGAGAAATCATCTTTTCTACAGAGGCTATTGCTAAGAGAACCAGCTGGGGTAGCTCCAGCTGAGCTGCAGATGTCTTCAGTTGATCCAGCTCTCACAGCCATACAATGGCATGGACAATCTCTACTTGTTTGCATTTGGTTCACCATAACTCAGAAATGGCTTGAAACAAGCAAATAGGATAAGATGATACTCCTGATATTTTGGTCCCAGAAAATTAGGTTTTGCAGTATAGAGTGAGAATTTAGATTGTGCCCAGAAACAGAAAGAAAGTCAGTGAAAAAGCAGCAATGCTAGGTTACTGTGGTAGGTTTCAGTTAATAACTTTCTTGCTCTATTCTGAGCCAGTCAAAGTTTTTGACCAGATTTCAGAGGCAGTCCCACATAGCCTGTGTTGCAGTCACCCATTTTGAATATTATCAGAGCATGGATAACAATGTCCAGGTCAGAGGAGCTGCAACTGGCATATACACTTTTACAGTCGGGGGAAGGATACTCTTCTGCCTAACACTGAATATTCTCTGTCCTTGGAATTTCTGGTTTTTATTTAAAAAAAAAAAAACAAGGAGGAATTCCATCATTCAGGTGCTCCTCTGGTTCACTATGTTTTGGAACATGATCATTCTTTCGTTACCTTTTTTTATTAGAAAATTTTTAAAAATTAAAATACATAAAACAAACAAAAAAACCAGACAAGCAAACCAATATATAGTAAAGACGAACAACAGAATCAGTCTACATATACAATTACACTAAACATACAAAGAAAGAAAATTATATACATATATACCATACATAAAATAAATTAATAATCAAATTATACTAAACTGAGCAATAGTAAAAAGAGACTACATCCAATTAAAAACGGCTCCTGTCCTTGTTGCAGGCAGCTCCAAGATATGAAAGTGTATTTAACTTTAATTCATTACTTTCTACTATTTTAAATTTGTTGCTCCTTATGTTTATATTCCCAAACTATTTTAATTTCTAAATTTTCTAAATTTCTTATATTCCATAAATTTCCATTTCAAAAATCAATATTATTAACTATTTTAAAATGCAGTTATTTAATTCCACTATATTATTACTCCCTTTAATCAACATATTATAGAAACAACTTATAATCGTATTTAATTTTTTCTCAACATCTTTCTTAAGATAATAATATACTACAACAGTTTTTGAAAAGAAAGACACAGTATTGAGCAAGTTCAAAACCCTAGAATCACCAAATCACCATCATTTATCCTTAAAAATTCTATAAAACATCTCCATTCTGAAATAAATTCTTCATCAGAAATTCCCTTCAGTTTCGCAGATAATTTATCTCTAAAACTGACATCAGTCTATTAAACCATCCAGTCATTCATGGGATCTCAGTTTTCTTCCAATACTTTGCATAGACAAGTCCTGCTGCCAGCAGTATATATTGAAGCAGTCTCTGATTTTTTTTAAAATCAATGTTAACGTCATCACTCCAAATTCCCATCAAAAGTAATTCAGGTATCTTAAGTATTTGGCATTTCAAAATTCTTTGAATCATATTCTGTATTTCCATCCATTTCTGACAGTCTCGCTGGCATGAGATACCAGCACATCATCATCTTACACAAATTTTCTTGAAGATCATAACAAAGTATATTTTCAGTTTCTTTCTAAAGTATTTTCTGTTGACTGACAGATAAATTGTGACCAAAATTCTTGGCCCAATTAATCATATATTCCTTAACCTGCTCTTCTTCCATGTCTATTTTCAGCAAAAACTTATATAATTTGGCAATCAGATGGTCATCATCATTACAAAGCAGCAGATTCTGATTTGTCCTTTTCGAAATCTCTGTCCATTTTATCCTCCATAAATCTTAAATAGTACTGCCTATGTGAAAGCCATTGCAAGTTAAAACCTTCTTCTTGTAACTGTTGCAAGGATTTCATTTCAAAACCTCTTTCTATCTTCTTTAATAAATCTTTGTGTGTCAACCAACATTGGTCTGCTCTCATTTCTGCTCTGTAAAAGGCTCCTTGTGGAGAAATCCAAAAAGGTGTTCTTGTATGCAGTCTAGCTTTGTATCTATTCCAAAGTCTTAACATGGCATGTCTAATAACAATGATTATTGACTTCCGGTCTTCATGGCGCCAAGACTGGCAATGGAGTGACAATCACGCGTCATCCTTTGCCGTCAGATGCAGTATAGCTGGTAAAAATTTTACCAGCTGACTACCCCCCCCGGTAAATGGGGTGCAGAGAAGGCTCGCTGGGGACCCAAAACTCTCCAGCCCCCCTGATTTGTGTAATCAGGGAGAGCAGACGAGAGCTGGGGTCAAAGAGCATCCACAGTTACATCTGACTACTGCGTTAAACAGCATGATCTTCGCTGAAGATTTTTTAAAATAAGCTTACTTTGGAGCGAAGAAAGAAGAATTAAAGCTTATCTTTTGAAGGTGTGCTGCCTCTTCATAAATGGACCACCACCTTACTCATTAAATTAGTAAGTAAAATTCAGCGCTGTTTTAGTAAAAAGGTGACAAACTCAGCTTGAGCTTGCAAATGGGACATTATAATTGTTTGAAGTGACTCTCTTGACTATAAAAGATTGCACTGAGCTCGCTGAGAAATTTAGATTGCAGACTATATATATATATAAATAAATATATACATATATACAATTATTGATTTCAAATAAGCAATAAAGGAAATAAGGGAGATATTACTTTTCTGAAGGACTAATGGAACTGAACTTTTAAACAGACAGGAGAGAAAATTTAAGATCAGTGATAACTTTTAGATTTTGATTCTTTTGACTACTCGGAGTTTGAATTTTACTATTACACAGTCGACAGTGCAAAATTTCTACAGAGATCTTTGCGGGAATATTTGGGGATTTGTGGATTATAACTATAGACAATTGCAATTACCAGTAGGCTAGAGCTTGCTAGCAATACTAGCAGAGCTCGCCAAAGAGACAACTTTAAAATAAACTTTACCAAGGACGTTTGAGAGGAAATAAAGGAAAGATTGAAGAAACGAGAGGAATATAAAGAACAAAGGGTGGACTGTGCAAAAGAAAATAAAACAGAGCTGAGAAAACTGAGAAAGAAGTCTGCATTTAGCATTGAATTGAAGAAGAAGGCAACAAAGATCGAGATGGAGATAGAGACAAAAAGAAAAGGGCAAGGATTACTGGCAATAGAAGAGTTTTAGGGACCTACCATTTAAAATTCAATGTTATTTATGAATAGATCATAGTAGAACTGTATTTGAACTGTGACTGAGACTATCTGTATTTGAATACCATGAAATAATATTGACTACAAACTTTTCACTTCAATTTTTAGCGGACAGACTAAAAAAAAATATTACAGGTGCTAATCCACGATGATCAAAATGGGTTTTTACTAAGAAGATTACTAAGAAACAACATTAGATCTGTGGTGAACATGGTAGAATATTCATAAAACTATGAAGAAGACCCTGCTTGAGGCCTTGGAGAGCTGCTCCAGTAGGGCTGTGCAGGCCAAGATGAAGGCAGTATCATATATTCATGTCCCTTCTTTCAATCCTAACCAGAATAAATTTCAGGAGCTCTTTTGCAGTGCTTCCCTTAGAAATACAGAAATGCTGTATGTCTCCATATGTAGGAATTTCCTGTCCTTTTCTTGTGCCAGAGTTCTTGTTATGACAATTCCCAGTCCTAAAATTTCAAATATTTGAAATATTGTATCATTTTTTTAAGTGGGTACAGAAGCATGTTGCTTGGATTACTCACGTTAATCTGCATTTTTAAAAAATAGAGAAAAGCTTCAAAAGGAGATTTGATGAGATTAAAGCAGTTCAGGCTCATGAAATAAGCCTCAGACCAGTTCACAAAACAGAGGCAGTTAGCGGGGATGAGGGTGGAAGGAGGAGGTTGAACAACAAGGTTTGCTGCTGAAAATGCTGAGTTAGTGCCACATGAAAAGAATGCTAGAGTGCTCCTGAGAGCAGAATACAGTCCCACTTTTAATGGCCTCACTATGCAAAGGAGTGGGAAATTTGTTCCCTTTGGTATGGCAGAATTACAAATTCCATCAGCTAGGGCTGCTAGTATTTCCAGCATAGTCCATCTGCAGCATTATGAGAGGTAAAGAAAAGGGCACCTTAACTACTCAATTATATCATTTTTTTCTTGCTTCAAGTTTGGTAGCTTTCAGACGGTGTACACCAACAGTTAGGAAGGAGCCAAGACCAGTGTTTTATCTAAGTGAAGGTCTGTCATGTCCTGCTACTCCATGTGTTCAAGAAAACACACATCCACTGTCCATGATGTTTATTGGAACACAAGAGGCAAGTTAACAACTGTTGCTGGAGTCATCTGGTTACTCATCTGGTTATATAGTAACACACAATAATTCATTACCATTTGTGCATGATGCCTGTTGGTAGCTTCTCTAGGTTCACCCCCCCCCCGCAACTTATAGATTGTTTTCTTTTGTTGAACTAGCCCCTCTCTATTAGTTACTTTGATCCTTTGAATTTCCTGCTGTGTCCTTTGATATTTAAACTACATTCCCTATCCTAGTAACCTGCAGGCTAATCCTAGAAAATCACCTGTTGATTGCTATCATTGGAACACAACTGTTTCTTAGCTAGGCTGGTTAAATACTATTTACTGCCCCATCTGGTAAACAGTGCCAACCAATTGGTAACACCTTGAGTCTCTAATAACTTTCTGTTATATTTCCATTCATCCCCGTCATACCCAGCACATCCTAAATCCCTCAAATTTCCCACATCCCATATACAATCACATGGCATGGAGAGAACACAACATGACAATGTCTGAGGCAAGAATGAGGTCCTTTGTTCCAAATATAATGCTAAATCATAGTTTAATGTTATGGGAATGCGTGAGCCTCAGGCTTGTACACTCTCCCACCTTATCTTGTCTGTGTAAGAGGAGGAGATAGAGAAGTTCCACTACATAAGCCATGCTATCCAAACTCATCACTGTAAATGGTTAGTTAATAAACCAGGATAATCAAACCACAATCTATGATATAAAATCACAATACTGGGCAGATTTACTCAGTAGTGTCTTGTTATATTTGCAGGTCAAGAAAAGTAGCCTGGCTTTGCTCAGCTAGATATTAGAATAGCCATTATAGTTGAACAGTTTGTTTCTGTCTGGTGTGACTGAAGCAATGGATTGTGGAACTTGTAGGCGTACTCCCCACCTTCTTGTAAGGCATGCCATGAAAAGATGTAGCCATTGTTTGGAGGCAGTTGAACCTTGCCATTATTGTAACATATCCCTGGAGGTCTACCTTGCCATCTGATTTTATAAAAGTGAATAGAAGAAGCTGATACTGGGCTGACTGTAATTATCTGTAAACCATTATCCAAAACTGTGTTTCCTGGCTGTAGCCATTGCTATTTTGTTTCCTGATGTGCTTGTTGGTATTCTGAAGTCTCAAGATGCAGCCTTTCCCTGCTCTTTCTGTTGCTTTGTGGTCTCAGTTACACTCACTGGAACTTTTGTTAGTTTGTTTTCTTTTGTTTGACAGGCTAGCTTTTTACAGTATTCCTTCTTTTAATTGGAACATATCTAGATGGATAGTTATGTCAAGATTCAGAAAGTTTGTCATTTAGTGATTGGAGGTACTAGAGAACAGTGATTTCCAGTGTTTGGACCACCAGATGTTTTCAACTTCTACTTTAGAAGCTCAGAAACATCTGGATGACCAAAGGCTGAGAATTACCACTATAGGCTACAGATACGTTTAAATTTATTAAAATTAGTTAATATTTTAAAAACACACTAACCCTGACATGCACATTCCTAGGGTCTACTTGACCCCAGATCACAAAGTGAATCTCCAAGAATATGTTGAAGTCTCAAGTGCCTAGGCCGCATCGTCTTGGAGTTATCACAGAGGGGGAGAGACACATACAGACTCTTTTATTATCAGTGTTCTTTTACTTGTGTAGCCTTTGGCAGTCCATTTCTGTAAACTGTACCCTTATAATTTATCATGGGGTTTTCTCTGCAAGATTTGTCGCAGTGTCTTTCCATGACCAAGCAGGGATTCGAACCCGTTCTCCAGAGTTGTAGTCCAATGCTCAAACTGTTATACCACACTGGCTCTCATATTTCCTGTACTGTCTCCTAATTAAAGAACTGACATGGCAAAAGGCTGAAATGTCTTAACTGCTTAGAGAAGTGAGATGCATAAATATACTTGAGACCTCTACAGCTGGGATTACTGCATTTTTGCCAAAGAAAAATGATTTCCCCAAATATAGATAAACTGAGATAAATAAATATGCCCCAACCTTACTTCATATAGATAACAATAAAACTATAAAAATGTAATAGGACATTGTTGCAGGTTTTGGGAGGGAAATGAATTATTCATTTCCAGTGCTGCCACTTTACACATCCCTAAGCTTCTGGCTCACTGAACAGAAAACCATTAATCAAATTAATGTGGTAGGCTGAAGTGTGAATGTACAAATGAAGATAATTTTTATTGGGCTTTGTATCCCAGTCTTCTTTCAAGGAACTAATTACTAATGGGAGGAATTACTAACAGGGGTGGGGAGAGAAAAGGCAGAACTGCTCAATACCTTCTTTGCTTCTTTATCCCAAAAGGATAGAAGTACTCAACCTGGGAAGTGGGGAGTAGATGAGGAAGGAGTGGAAATGCAGCACAGAATAGGTAGAGTAGTAGTACAGAATACCTGGCTAAACTAGATGAATTCAAGTCTCCAGGGCCAGATGAATTACACCCAAGGATATTAAAAGAACTGACAGAAGTCATTTCAGAACCACTCGCAATAATCTTTGAGAACTCTTGGAGAACAGGAGAAGTCCCAGCAGACTGGAGGAGGACAAATATTGTCCCCATCTTCAAAAAGCGGGAAAAAGGAGGACCCAAATAATTATTGACTGGTCAACCTGCCAGCAATATCAGGAAAGATCCTACAGCAGATCGTTAAACACTCAGTTTGTAATTACTTGGAAAGCAATGCCATAATCACTCAAAGTCAACATAGATTTCTCAAAAATAAGTCATGCCAGACTAATCTTATCTCTTTTTACGACAGAGTTACAAGCTTGATAGATGAAGGGAATGCTGTGGACATGGCATATCTTGATTTCAGTAAGGCCTTTGACAAAGTTCTCCATGACATTCTTGCAAAGAAGCTAGTAAAATGCAGGCTGGACAGGGCTACTGTTAGGTGGATTTGTAATTGGCTGACCGACCAAACCCAAAGGGTGCTCAACAGTGGCTGCTTTTCATCCTGGAGAGAAGTGACTAGTGGGGTGTCACAGGGTTCTGTCCTGGGCCCAGTGCTATTCAACATCTTCATCAGTGACTTGGATGAAAGAGTAGAGGGCATGCTGATCAAATTTGCAGATAACACCAAATTGGGAGGGATTGCTAATGTACCACAGGACAGGATCAAAATTCAAAATGACCTGGACAGATTGGCGAGCTGAATCAAAGGTAACAAAATAAATCTCAACAGAGAGAAATGTAAGGTCCTGCACTTAGGCAGAAAAAATGGAATGCACAAATATAGGATGTGGGGGGGTGTGGCTGGATAACAGTACGTGTGCAAGGGTTCTAGGAGTCTTGATAGATCACAAGCTGAACATGAGTCAGCAGTGTAATGCAACAGCCAAGAAAGCCAGTGCAATTCTTGGTTGCATCAATAGGAATATGATGTCTAGATTGAGGGAGGTAATGGTAGCACTCTACTCTGCTTTGGTTAGCCCTCATTTGGAATACTGTGTTCAGTTTTGGGCACCTCAATTCAAGAAGGATATCGACAAGCTGGAGCATATCCAGAGGAGGATGACCAAAATGGTGAAAGGTCTGGAAGCCATGTCCTATGAGGAGCAGTTTAGGGAGCTGGGTATGTTTAGTCTGCAGAAGAGAAGGTTAAGAAGGGATGTAATAGCCATGTTTAAATATTTGAAAGGATGTCATGTTGAGGAGGGAGTGGGCTTGTTTTCTGCTGCTCCAGAGACTAGAACAAAGAGCAATGGATTCAAGCTGCAGGAAAGGAGATTCCACCTGAACTGCAGGAAGAACTTCCTGACAGTCAGGACTGTCTGGCAGTGGAATCTGCTGCCTCAGTGGAGTGTGTTGGAGTCTCCTTCTCCTTTGAGGTTTTTAAGCAGAGGCTGGATGGTCATCTGTTGGGAGTGCTTTGATGGGTGTTCCTGCATAGCGGGGGGTTGGACTGGATGGCTCCTGGATTCTATACTCTATGAGTCTATGATTCTATAACTCAGATTAGTGCACATGGATTTATTTTATGTTGGCTTCACAGTGACTCTATGAAATGGGTTAGGATGACAGAGCATGACCGACCTAAGGTTACTTATTAAGGTTTGTCTCCGGCGACAGACTCCACTTCTACTGAACCCAAGCACTGGTCCTGGTCAACTAACTGTGTAATCTATAAACTCTAACACTTCTTATCCTGTCTTTTGGAGAACCTTGCTATAAGTCATTTCTGATTTATAGTGTCCCTAAGACAAATCTATCACATTATTTTCTGGGGTCGGAGAGTGTGTGATCTATATCCATCGCTCTGCTTACCTACGTGTCCTTCCAGTATATCTCTGTGGCTCACTATGTTTGGTGCAAATAATTATGCTCCTCAGGACATAGTATATAGGTGTGGTAATACTATAACTCATTTTACTGCAACCCTGCCATAAGCAAGGTTCAGATTACTGTTTTGCTTGGTCTGAGAGCAACAGCCTGAGCATTCTCACCTTTATGACTGTAACTGACCAGGCAATGTAATACTATAGAATCACAGAGTTGGAAGAGACCACAGGGGCCATCCAGTCCCTGCTATACAGGAACAACCATCAAAGCGTTCCCAACAGATGGCCATCCAGCCTCTGCTTAAAAACCCCCAAAGAAGGAGACTCCACCACACTCCATTGAGACAGCAGATTCCACTGCTGGACAGCCCTGACTGTCAGGAAGTTCTTCCTGAGGTTCAGGTGGAATCTCCTTTTCTTCTTTGTGGTCTCTGTGCCTTCATACACTAGGAGCTTTCACGCATGCGCGGGAGCGTTCGGAAGATTCTAGTAGCTTTTGCTGCTTGGTGGGACCCCTCCCCCATGCCGGTACTGCGCATGCTCCTCCCGCCGAGCAGCGGCCACTTCCCAGTTCTTTCTCGTCCGCCGCGAACAGAAGGTTCTTAGCTTGTTCCTCGCTATTCAGACTGTGTTGCTTGGCTTTTTTGGATTTTTCGGCTCGTTTCTTGACCTCGGCTTGGATTTCGGACAGGATTTGGTGACTCTTCTGTATTTTCTTCCTCTCCCTCTTCGTCTTGTCTTTTCATTCTATGTCGGCGGCTCTTTTTAAGAAGTGCACGTCCTGCGGGCGGAAAGTCGCTCTCGCTGACAAACACTCCCTGTGTGTGTTTTGTTTGGGTGAGACCCACAACACTCGGTCTTGCCCAATTTGTCGGGAATTCACCGCCCAAACTCTGAGGAACCGGCTGTCCCGACTCAAGTCTTTTTGTTGGGAACAGTCGCTCCGGGCGCAGGAGGACCCGCCACGTGCGAAGATGGCCGAGGCATCGAGACCGTCTTCGACCTCGACGGTATCGGCGGCTGCCGTCGCGTCTACTTCGTCGGTATCGGGCTCGGTACCGACACACAGCGCACACTGATCGCTGCGCTTCCGCGGATTCCGAAACTGTCTTCGGCGGCCAAGACAGCGAAGGAAACTCCCGCGACAGACCAGCCCTCAGAAGCGCCGAGGGCACCGACTAAGGCGCAGAGGAAGCGTCCCGCCCCAGACAGCGGGAAAGAGAAAGAAAAAGAATGAGAGAAGAAGAAGAAGAGGAAGGAGAAGCGGCGCTCTCCTTCTAAGGAGACTCGCCCGCCAACCCCACCTCCTACCCAGCTCCTGGAAGATCTTCCGGAGGAGATCCTGGAGCTGTCCGATGAGGAGCAGGTCGTGGAGACCTTGCCCTCACCCGAACTGCTGGTTCCCACGGAGGTGGAGCCCTAGCCTACCCACCATAGCTCGGAGGCTTGGGCAGAGGAGGTGACCGAACGCCATCGGCCTTCGTCCAGGCATCGATCTGCCTTGGACAGGAGTTACTCTCGCTCCCCAGAGCATAGAGTCAGGCCACCGTCACCTCGGCGCCAAGAGGTGTCAGACGACCCACACCCGCGCCGCTCACAGGATTCCCGCTACACCTCAGCCTCCTATGTCAGCAGTCCCTGCGGGAACCGGAATGGAGACATTACGCAGAGGAGTACCGATCCTATTCGCCATCAAATAGAGATCGGTACCATTATGATGTCCGGCATTGGGTGCCCTACAGGCGGTCCCGATCACCCTCCCAACATGAACGGAGGCGTGAGCGCTCGCGCACCAGATCTCCCTCCCCTCAATACCGTAGGGAGAGAGAACCGCCAACGCGATAACGAGTGATCTTGCCACCCCCGAGGGTCACATCTACTGTCACACGCCCCATCCAGTCTATAGCCACTCAGACAGTAGCTACAACGGCGACAACATCGGCGGCTGTTAAGGTGCGCTCAGCGGTGGTTCCCGTCGCTTCGGCCACCCAGACCACTGCAGCTACAGTACCGACCGCAACACCAGTGATACCGCTTCACCACTCTCCCCGGTGCCCCGCACCGCAGGCCTCCCTGGCAAAGTCTCCAGAACGCTCCGGGTCATCGTCTCCCCAGTCGAACTCGGGAACTGAGTCGGAGGACCTGACTCCAGCTTCACATGAGTTGCCCCCGCTGGTCTTTGGTGAACCAACGCCGGAGACAGCGCCTGAGGACGTCCAGCACCTCTCGGCCATGCTTCTGCAGATGGCGGCGACCCTCGGCCTGAAGGTGGCACAGCCGGAACCTGAGGAGGAGAACCCGGTTTTTGAGCTGTTAGAGACCCGACAACAGGCCGCTGCCCCGCTCCCTCTCTTACCCAAGCTGCTTAAGGACGTCAAGCAGCCATGGGACAAACCAGCGTCCGCTCAGCCGATCCCTCCTCGACTGGAGCACCTGTACCGGACGCAGAAAGAGAAGGCGGATTTCCTCTTCAGCCATCCAGTACCGAACTCCATGGTGGTGGAGTCTGCGCAGGTCAAGGGAGGCAACAGGGCCCACACCACGCCACCTGACCGAGAGGGACGCAAGCTAGAAACTTTCGGGAGGAGGTTCTACACCACCTCCTCCCTTAACATCAGAGTGTCTAATACGCTGGCATGCCTCGCTGCATACCAGCATAAAATTCTAGACCAGCTCACCCCTCTCCTGACCAGCCTCCCGGAGGAGAATCGCGCTACTGCCTCCCAACTCTACAACGAGGCCGTAGCAATCTCCAGCCAGCAAATCCTATCTTCGAAGCATGCCGTGGAGGTCGCTTCGAGGGTGATGGTTGGCTCGGTCTCGCTCCTCCGACACGCGTGGCTTTGCTCGTCCGGCCTGCAGGAGGACACCCAGAAGCGGATCGAGGATCTCCCCTTTGATGGCCAGGAACTCTTCAATTCCGCCACGGACTCCATCGTCAAGGCCCGACTAACGGCCAAGAAGATGGGGATCCACCAACTGTCTCAGTCCCGCCGGTCCTCCGCATCGCGCCAATCCTGGCGACGGTCCTCGGTGGCTTCGTACCCACAAAGGTCCACCCACTCCACCCAGTCTTGACCGTCGACTGCCTCCTCAGCCCAGAGACCCTTCCGACAGCGACCGGCTGCGGCCTCGAAGAAACCATCTTCCGAGGCGAAGTCCCGGTTTTGAGGGTTTCCGCAGGTCGCCACCACTACCATCTTTCAGCCTGCCAGCGTTCCTTCGAGATCAGCCAGCCCTGGCCCGACACCTCGCAGAGTGACGCCACATCACCATGGACTCTTGGGTGCTTTCCATCGTCCGTCTTGGCTACGCCATAGAATTTCACGATATTCCGCCGTGAGGTATCTACCTTTCCACCCCCGCCAGCCCGGCCCTGCTGGAAGAGATCCAGTCCCTTCTGCAAAAGGGAGCGATCAAGACACTCCCGCCCTCAGCCTCCAACACCGGCTTCTTCTCCCGGTACTTCACGGTACCGAAGCCCGACGGGACTATGCGGCCCATCCTGGACCTCAGGGGCGTAAACAACTTCATCCGCCCCAGAAAGTTCAAGATGGTGATACTCTCCTCAATCCTTCCTTTCCTCTCCCGAGGAGACTGATTCGCCTCCATCGATCTCAAGGACGCTTACTTCCATATCGCCATTCGTCCGCAACACAGACGATACCTACGGTTCGCGGTCAACAACACCTGCTACCAGTACAAGGTGCTACCATTCGGCCTTTCCACTGCGCCCAGGGTCTTCACCAAATGCATGGCCCCAGTGGCATCCTACCTGCGAACGAAAGGCGTCTCCGTCTACCCGTACCTGGGCGACTGGCTCCTGGTGGCGCCCTGCAGACAGAAACTCTACGCCGACATTCACCAGACTCTGACACTCCTGACCCAACTGGGGCTCCAGGTCAACCCCAAGAAGTCCCACCTTGAGCCGACGAGGGTACTCGACTTCATCGGCGCCACCTTGGACTCGATATCGGCCAGGGCCTTCTTACCAGCTGATCGTGCACGGACTCTACGCCGGGCCGCGTTAGCGGCCTACCGGGCACCGACAATGTCGGCCAGGAGGATCCAGCAGCTCCTCGGCTACATGGCCTCCACTACCTCCATGACGTACCTCTCCAGGCTCCGTGCGAGACCGCTCCAGCATTGGTTCGTCCGAGCCTTCAACCCGCTCCGCGACAACCAAAGCAGGCACCTCACGGTACCATCAGACATCCGACCGTCCCTCCTCTGGTGGCAGTCTTATGGCCACCTCCTCTCCGGGATGCCCTTCCGACAACAGACCCCGAACGTCACGGTGACCACGGACGCCTCCCTCTATGGCTGGGGAGCCCACTCAGGCGAACTCAGAGTCCGGGGACAGTGGATGGACAACGAGACCGCCCTCCATATCAACGCTCTCGAGCTCCTAGCCATATTCAAAGCCCTGAGAGCTTTTCACCACCGTGTCGAGAACCGGACGGTACTCGTCCTCACGGACAACACGACGGCGGTCTGCTACGTCAACAGGCAGGGCGGCACTCACTCAACCACCCTGCTCAACATCGCTCTGGACCTTTGGAACTGGTGTGTCCCGCTACGAATCCACCCAGTGGCGGTTCACCTGGCCGGGCAGGAGAACACCACAGCGGATGCGCTCAGCGGGGACACCTCCTCCCACCATGAGTGGTCCCTCTCCAACAGAGCGTTCCAGATGATACAGGACCACTGGGGCGAACCCACCCTCGACCTCTTCACGACCGGCACGAACCTGAAATGCCGCCGCTTCTGTTCGAGAGCTGGCCGCAACCGGAACTCCATCGGAGATGCCTTCCAATTTCAGTGGAACGAGGGGCTCCTCTACGCGTTCCCCCCGTTTCCCCTCCTCGGTCGCGTGATCTCCAAGATCCTCGCCAACTGAGCGGATGTCGTTCTTGTAGCCCCATACTGGCCGAGGCAACACTGGTTTGCACCCCTCCTCAAGGCCACCCGCGACCGCCGCCTGAGGCTCCCGTCGACGCCGTACCTGCTGTCCCACTCCGGCGGCCGCGTACTCCACCCAGACCTGCCGCTCTTGGCCCTCCATGCCTGGAGGATATCGCCGTAGCCGACCCTATCGTTGGGAACATCCTGACGGTGGCTAGAAAAGAATCGACGCGCCGCAACTACAACTACAAGTGGCGCCGCTTCGTAGCCTTCGCTAACGAAAGGAGGGAACCAGTATCGCCAGTCAACACACCTACCGTGCTCCACTTCCTTCTCCACCTGCGCCAGCAAGGCCTAGCCTTCCCGTCCCTGAAGGTCTACCTTACCGCTATTGTGGCATACCAACCGCCACAATCCCCGTCGGCATCGCTCTTCCGAGACGGTACCGTCAAGCAGTTCCTGAAGGGTCTCCAACACTTATACCCGCCGGTATCACCGCCGCTACCGCCGTGGTCCCTCTCCTTGGTGCTATCGCAGCTCACAAGACCGCCCTTCGAGCCCATGGCGACTGCTGACGACAGGCTTCTCACCTGGAAGACTGCCTTCTTGGTGGCTGTCACCTCGGCCAGGCGTGCTGTGGAGAGCTCACAGCCTTGAGGATCGACGAGCCCTATCTCGTCTTCCACAGAGAGAAGGTCGTCCTCCAACCGGACATCTCCTTTCTGCCTAAGGTGGTCTCCAGCTTCCATCTCAACCAGGACATCATCCTGCCGTCTTTCTTCTCGGAACCGACGACACCATTGGAACAGTCCCTTCACTCCCTAGACGTGCGTCGGGCTCTGGCGTTCTACAGGGACAGGACTGCCCCTTACAGACAATCACCACACCTGTTCGTCTGCTATGGCGACCGACAAAAGGGCCATAAGGTTTCCACCCAACGTTTCTCCAAGTGGGTAGCACAGACCATTGAACTGGCGTATGAGCTTGCCAGAAAGCCTCCGCCAGCTCTCCTCTGGGCCCACTCAACCAGGGCCGTGGCCACGTCTGCAGCCCTCTTGAGAGGCATTGATCTGCCTGAACTCTGCCGTGTGGCGACCTGGTCTCAACCGTCGACCTTCGTGCGCCACTACAGGCTGGACTGCCGGTCACACAGAGATGCTCGGTTTGGACGTGAGGTTCTGGCTTCCGTTCTGTAGGACCTGACCCGCCATCCAACCGGTAAGCTACACAGTCTCCTAGTGTATGAATGCACAGAGACCACGAAGAAGAAGAACAGGTTGCTTACCTGTAACTGTAGTTCTTCGAGTGGTCATCTGTGCCATCATACACACCCGCCCTACCTTCCCCTCTTTTTCAGGTCCCTGTGTCACTACAGCGGACTAAGAACTGGGGAGTGGCTGCTGCTCGGCGGGAGGAGCATGCGCAGTACCGGCATGGGGGAGGGGTCCCGCCAAGCAGCAAAAGCTACTAGAATCTTCTGAACGCTCCCGTGCATGCGCGAAAGCTCCTAGTGTATGATGGCACAGATGACCACTCGAAGAACTACAGTTACAGGTAAGCAACCTGTTCCTCGGTAGCTTGAATCCATTGCTCCTTGTCCTAGTCTCTGGAGCAACTCTGAAGTTGTTACAAGCAACTTGTTTAGACATGTAAAATTATCTCTTTCTCAGTGCTATAGCACAGTGTGTATCAAAGTGCTTTTAAACAGAGGTTTGAAAAGATATGCAATAACTAGATTATTAACTGTAGCAAAATCACATATGTGCATACTTAAAAGTTAGTCCCATTCTTTTTAATGAGTCTTAATCCTAAGAGACCCACCATGCTGTAGTCAGTTTGAATACTGGAGTAAGACTCTTGGGAACCAGGGTTTGAATCCCTGTTTGAACATGGAAACCCATTGGGCGACCTTGAGTTAGGTCACATGTTATATTTACTCAGCCTCAGAAGAAGGCAATGACAAACTCCTTCTGAAATATCTTGCCAAGAAAACCTCATAATGGGGTCACTTTAGGGTTGCCATAAGGCAGAAATAACTTGAAGGCATACAACAATTACTCAGTAAGAGTATATAGGACTTCAGATCAGATATATTACTTTTTAAAATTAGCATGCATTATCTAAATGTTTTCCAGAAAATTGTTGTTTTCTCTGACATGCTTTTAGTTTCTAATGATATTTGTGATTGTTTTAGACAAAAGTTTTTCTGGAAAAACTTAAAACAACTTGATTAAATGTTTCCTGGAACTTGTTAAAGATTCATCTTTTTTCTGCAATTTTTAGTGTGAAAATTGCACCTCTAGATTGTTCACAATTTTGATTCAACTTTATGCAACTTTATAGGAAGGGGGTGGGGGGGTGAGCACATGGCCTTTATAGTCTGACACAGTCATTCCAAGTAGAAGACTCCCAGATAGAACATCATCTCTCTGGAGAACATGGGTGAGAGAATTAACTGTTTTAGGACCCGGGATTATAAATAGAAAGAGAGCTCTAAAAATGATACACTCTTTGTACTAATTTGGCTCAAGCCCACAAACTGGGCTTCTGCTAGTAAGAGGCTCTGGCAAACAGTATCTACACATCCCCTCTCCATGCTGGGTAATCAGACAGAGGATGATAGTTTTTAAGACTCTTCTCACAGCCTGGTCTTATTTCTGCATCCGCATGGCTCTGCCATCCCATTGGTACTGACTCATAGAAACTGGTAATTAATTAACATCAATGTCAAAAGAACAGATTGCCCAAGATGGGTCTCATCTGTGATCCTGATTACAGCTGGGGCTGAGAAAGCTTACATCCTGATTACCAAGCATGTTTCTAAAGCCCTATTTATAGCACAATATTTTGCTAGGAAAAGAGCAATGGATCAGTTAATGCTTTCTTAAAATGCTAGTAAATACAACATGTCCTTGTAATCAGCTCCCTTTAGTCATGCAAAACAAAAGCGCTTATGGGAGCATTAATGAGAATTACAGGCAAAGAAACAGGGGCAGGAGCCTTTAATGTCCTGCTTTGTCATTCCCACATGGAATTGGTACTTTAAAATATTTTGTAGCACAAAATGAGCCTGGATTTGAACTAGTTCATAGGTTTTGAACATTTTATGTGAAATCCTTTTACAAGCACTTGTGTGCCAGGCAAAATATTTTCCAGCCATGTGTTGCCAAAAAAACAAAAGAAAGTGAACATGTTTCCAGGTGGCTTGATTGTGCAAATGTTCCTCAAGAAAATCTATTTCATTTTATTTGAGCTGAAAGGATCAAAAGTGTTACGAGATCTCTAGGACAAATCTCTAGGAATATTATGGAATTTTCTCTAGGACTACTCCCTCTTTCTTATAAATTTGGGCTACCAAAGGTGTATATATGTATGGCATATATTGACAAAAAGGATGCTTCGGATAGAGTCTAACACACTTGTCTTTCAGGACTATTTCTTGTTTCTGGCCATCATCTGAGCATTCAACAGGTTGCCAATATGTGCTGGTTGTTGATTTCTGATGTTGAAACAGGTCTGGGCATACTATGACTCAAAGGAATACAATGGCTTATTCAAAGGAATGTAGTAACTTACATTTATCAACATAATGATAAATATATAACGTAGATGAGGAAGTCTGCTGTTAAGATCTTTGAAGACAAAAAAATATTCTTCTCATCAGTTTCAAATCACTAATAATTTTATATAGATTTACTGGAAGTCAGAGGTTATGGAGCTGTTGGGGGAAAATGATCCATGATGTAAGCCATAAAGATTTCCTCAACTTGAGAAATATGTGGGGGAAGTTTGATTTTTGTTAACTGCTGTCCACTTGACTTTGGCTTATGTCAGCCTTATAAATGAAAGAGTCACCCTGTCATCAACTGCCCTGCTCAGGTCCTTCAGGCTCAGAGCCTTGGCTTCCTTGATTGAGTCTATCCATCTGTAATGTAATCTTCCTCTTTTCCTACTACCTTCTACCTTACCAAGCATTATTGTCTTTTCTAGTGAGCCATGTGTACTCACAATATGGTCAAAGTACAACACACAATCAAGGGTTTTGCCATATTCTACAAAGCACAGGCTGATTTTCTTCTGAAATCTTTTGTTCATTCCATTATCCAAGCTATGCTTGCAATGTGATTCATAGCCTTTTCCTTTGCTGATCCCGGCTTGGAAGAACTTTAGGAAGAACTTCCTGATGGTAAGAGCAGTTCCACAATGGAATACACTGCCTCAGATTGTTGTGGAGTCTCCTTCTTTGGAGGCTTTTAAACAGAGCTTGGATGGCCATTTCTCAAGAATGCTGTGATGGTGGATTCCTGCATGGCAGAGGGTTGGACTCAATCACCCTTGCGGTCTCTTCCAACTCTATGATTCTATGGACATCTAGCATTTCTTGTTCTGTAAATGGGAAAAGTCATAAAATGGAAAACATTTGCTGAGACTTTGCAGAAGCTTTCCAAGAGATGTTAATTGCAGATGACACTTTTAACTAGTGCAAACAGACCCTACCAAAGAAAGTTTATGTTGGCAATCCAGAGGATAAAGGAAATACATTATCTCTTAATTTCTAAGACACTCACTTCCATAATCCTTAGAACAGAATACAACTCCATAAAACTATATGAGATGACTTTGTAGGATGTCCGAACAATGTATGAAACAATTCATTCTTCCATAATAATTCAACAATGAGTTTAACAATGAATTCAACAATTCATTCTTATACTTATTGTGGAAGACTGAATGAAGGCTGGAATAATCCTTCATATGGGTGGCGAATAATTAAATTCTCAGATACGCTGAAGGAGTAATCTATCTAAACAATTGGTTTGATTCCTTATGCCAACCTGGACAGGCAGGAGTTCAAAGTTCCAAATCTTAGTTATGACAGTCCCCTCAGTTTTTTCTTCCTGTCTTGCCAACTGGTTGAGCTTTTACTCTCTCCTCCCTTCTCTGTCTTTGTAAAATTAGTTAATTTACAGGTTAGTAAATATAGCAATGTTAATGGCTGAGGTAGTGAAGAAAAAGTGCAATCATCACAAATTTGATTTAGAAAATGAGGACGCTCAGATGTCATCTGAGAAGCTAAGGTAACAAGCAGAGGATGAAATATCAAAAAATTACCCCCCCCCAAAGTGATGAGTATGATGGCTAAAGAGGGTGAGATGACCAATCAGATGGGCATAAAGGATCAGTTGGTCTAACAGAAAGGTGCCTCAAAAGTGATTGCAGATTCAGTACTGAAGAAGATATTTATTTCACTGAGTGAGAGTAAAGTTGAAAACCACTCACCCCAGCAGTAGGCAGTTGTGTTACCTCCAGCAATTTGGGAGCCAGCCGAACACATAAACCTAAGAAAATAAAAGGTAAGTCAAAAGTTAAGGTTACTTTTGCACCAGGGAAGAATCCCAGTGGTGAGAAGAGACCAGTCAAAGGCTCAGGCACAGCTTCTGGTCGCTTCTGGTTGCCATCTTGGAAACACAGATTCCAAGTTGGGATGTGGAATGGACATCAGCATTCTGAAGAGCCAATCAAACAGAGCCACACAATCTGGTAGTCAATCAGTAAAATGTGATAAGATGCCACCTGTGCACAAGCAGCCAGTGTAGATAACAAGAAGGAGAAGACTGCATAGCTGTACTCAGAACAAGAAATGGGTGTCAAACAGCAATTTCTTCAATATTTGGCCTCAGGCATGTCAGGGAATACAGCAAGGGCACAGGAAAATATGATTAATTTAGAGGAGTTGGAGTCAATGCAGAAAAATCAACAAGTAAATGTTAATGTAGTGCAAAGTGCTTTGAAGGAATTATTGCCATCTTAAGTGCAGGCCAAAATTCAGCACTTGTTGAGCAGCATTTATTGTATTTAATGGAATGAATTTAAATAGCATGAATTAATTAATTAACACATTTAACTTATGTAATGCAAGAAATAATTTAGGCAACATTTCCAATTTAATGAAGTTAATGATTCTGAAGTAGAGGAGGCAAAGGAACCGAGCAGAAACAGCCTATGTGAATTGGACAATTTCAAGGGTTTATTAAAGTGTTAATAACTTTAGGTTGAGATGCAGTAAGCAGCCTAGGGCATGAAAATGAGAAGGAACAGCAGAAAGCAAATAAGGTGGTTGCAGTTTTGCAGCAGGTAACAGCGCAGAACAATTTAATTCCAGTGTCTGGAATGCTGAAAGATCTAATTACTGCTGAATGGGACAGTCCACTGAACAATAAGTGGCTTACTAATTACAGTAGAAACCTGTATGAAAAGGACGTGATGGAGAGAGGACAACCTTGTTTAGTCCCCTTTTGTATATTGCAATTTTTAGTTATATTACCATTAATCAAGATCTTGGCATTTTGAAAAGAATATATTGCCTTGATCCAAGTTCATTTTGTTCAGAGTCTCTATCATGAACGTACAATTGTCATTATCAAAGGTTTTGTCTGCATCCAAAAATAGTAGAGCTGCTTGTTTCTCATTATATTTCAAGATATCTGTTACTTATCTTGCATTATCTTGCATAAATCTATTTGGCAAAAATCCATATTGGTCTTCATGTATTATATCCTATAATCTTCATCCTTTCAGCAAGAACTAATGTAAAAATCTTATAGTCATTATTCAAAAGTGAAATGGATCTATAATTCTTAGGATCTGTCACATCTCGCTCCTCTCTTGGAATCAGTGTATTATTTGCTCGAGACCAACTATCTGGTGATCTTCCTGTCATAGTAATTAAGTTCACAAGTTGTTAAAATGGCAAGGTGATTGAGCTTCCAAACTTCTATAATAAATTGCAGAAAGACCATCTGGTTCTGGATCCTTCCTCATCTTCACTTTCTTGAATGCCTCCACAACTTCTGCCACAGTAATAGACATGTTTAAAGTTAATGTATGATTTTCCAAAATTGAAGGTAAATTTTGAAAATGAATTTGTGAACCTCTGCAAACTTTTCCTTTACATGTATCTTGTTTTTTTATAAAGTATTGAGAAAAAATTATTAAAAAATCCTCTTGATCTTATTATTCTCAGATGTCAGTGTCTTTCTAAAGTCCTGTTTTTTTCTCTCTCTCCCTTCTCCGCTGATAAGCAAGCCATTTTCCTGGTTTACTGGCTGATTCAAAATATTTCTGCCTAGTAAATCTCATCTTTTCATCTATCAAAGACCACATTCGTAGATAATTGTTTCTGTAAAATCTTTATCGCTTTCAAAATTGATGATTTGGATGGGTGGTTTTTAAGTTCATTCTCTTTTGTCTTAATCTTTGTAAAATGCTTTGATTCTTCTGTTGTCTCTCTCTTTTAAGTTGTGCATTTTGTTGTATAAAGACTCTTCTCCTAACAACTTTACTCTCCTCCCATACTGTTCTGATATCTGTACTTTTATTCATATTCTCAAAATAATTTTTGAAGTTTTGTTTAGCCTTATTCAATACAATTTCATTTTTAAATAAAACTTCCTTCATCTCCAAGTTCATTGAGTCTTTCTTTTCCTTTTCAAGAGTTAATAGCACTAGATTATGATCTGATAGAGAATTTGATAGTATCTCCATATCTTTTATAGAGTTGGCAATGATTTAGACATTAAAAACATATCAATCCTTGAAAAGAATTTGTGTCTTTCTGAAAAAAATGTAAATTATCTTGATTCTTCATACATCAATCTCAAAACAACAACTTCCAAATTGTCCATCAGATTAAAAAAAGATTTGAGTTTTTTCTTTTTCTTGTCTTTTTCTACCGCTCTATCTATTTTAGTATTAAGCATGCCATTCTAATCACTCATAAAAATCCACCTATCATAAGAAAGTTCCAAAATTTCTTCCAAAAGTTTTTCAGAAAGGGGGGGGCTTTGTTCACTGTGGGGTGTAAACACTCAAGATCAAAAATTTTTGTCCATGAATTTTTATCACCACTTTGAGATAGTATCCATTTTCATCTTCCAAAACTTTTCCGGTTTCAGTTTAGCATTTACATGGATTACCACACCTCATTTCTTTTTAACATTACATGAACTGAATTCCTCTCTTGATGTACAATTTGTCAGGGTTTTGTTTTTGGTTTTTTGATTTTTTTTTGTTATATGTTTCTCTTGAAGGAAAATCTAATCTAATCTTTGTTTTTCCAGATAATAAAAAACTTTTCTCCTTTTTTCAGCAGAGGTAGCCCCTCATATTCCAAGAGAGAAATTTTAAGGCTGTTTTAGACCTCCTCATCACCATAGTTTATATCCATACTTGCTTGGCTGTATGCTAGAAAAGCCTGAACTGACTGAACATCTCAAGAGTGAAATAAGCTTTTTCGGCTTGAGCTCACTGATAACTGGCAAAGAAAGTAAAAAGTAAAAAACCAAAAAGTGGTGGAGAGATTTTGCTAGTCCAGCTGAGATCGCCAAACCTAATCTACTCTAAAAAACTCTTTCTTACATTAACTTCAAATTTTATAACACAACAGTGGGAATGGATAACATGGAAATTCTCAGGCTAACAGGAGGATCAATCCACTACGCCTGGGTTTTGATCCTCGTGCCAGCCTGACACAGGAGCCGTCCTCCAGCTTGAATTCCAAAACCGTTAAACCAACTCCTGTCCCTCTCCCGGCAGTTCACTTCTCCAGCGCACCTATAAAGTCTTAACATTCCACCTATACTTCCTAATCCTTATCCTAGTGGTGGGTGTGGATTGCTCCTCCTGTCATCCCAGAATGATCGTTCATGTAAGTACCAACTCTTCATTCTTGGGCTGACAGGAGGATCAATCCACTATGCCTGGGACTTTCCCAAGCTTACCTCTGGGTGGGACTTTTAACTAAACCACAGCTTGTAGCACCCGGCTGCCAAAAGCTGCCTGGGCTGACTTATACTTGTCTAACTTATAATGTTTAATGAATGTATTAACCTCTTTCCACTCAGCCGCATTGCACACATCCTCCCAAGTGCATGTGGAATCATATGCCACTGACATGACCATAGACCTAGTTGAATGTGGCCACACATTGGCTGGTCACGGCTGCTTGGAGTAGTCGTAACATAAGAAAATACAATTCTTTATCCATGCTGCGATGACTGTTTTGCTTGCACGCTGACCCAGAGTTTTTGGTTGGTATGATAATAACAAGGCTTCTGATGTTCTGAACTCCTGTGCTCTGAGTAAGTAAGCCTTTACTGCCCTACAGGAGGATCAATCCACTATGCCTGGGACTTTCCCAAGCTTACCTCTGGGTGGGACTTTTAACTAATGTATGCCACTTCCTCTCAAAAGGATGGGTTGGCTTCGGGCAAAATGTTGGTAAATTAATAAGTGGCGTCTATGAAAATAATGACAAACTGTTGAGTTTGAAGGAAGGATCAAATATGGTGGGATATTTTGAAAAACATAATGAAAAAAAATTGGTGATTATCTTTATTGACTTCGAAAAAGCATTTAACAACGTAAACTGGGACTTTATGCTTGAAATATTGCAAAGGATGAACTGTGGACAGAAATGTATTGGCTGGATTCAAGAAATATATATAAAGATCAAAGTGCATGTCTGATTATAAATGGAGAGAAAACAAAACCTTTTAGAAAAAAGAAAGGGACAAGACAAGAATGTCCCATCTCCCCACTGTTGTTTATACTTGTCTTAGAAGTATTAGCCACTGAAAGCAGAGATGACTCACAGATAGGACGTGTGAAAATAAAGGGACAAGAATAGAAACTCAAAGCTTACACGGATGACTTGGTAACTTTTCTGGAAGACCCTAAACAAAACATTGAAAAACTAATGGAAAAAATTAGATCGTTTGGAGAGGTTGCCAGCCTAAAAATAAACAAGGAAAAAATGAACATACTTATGCAAAATCTCAGAGAAAAAGAAGAAAAATAACTATTAGAATTATCCAGTTTTAGATCAGACAAGAAAATCAAATACTTGGGAATCTGAATAATAAAACATAATAGAGAGCTTTTCAAAAACAGCTACATGAAAGTTTGGAAGGAGATCAAGAAAGAAATCCAGGACTGGACTAAACTGAAATTATCACTTTTAGGTGGAATGGCAGTCATTAAAATGAACATCCTCCCAAAGATGAATTTTCTCTTCCAGAACCTCCCAATAATTATAAATGACAAATTCTTTAAATTATGTCAAAAGGAACTTTCCAGATTTATGTGGGAAGGAAGAAAACCAAGGATTAAATGGAAATTGTTAATGGAAAAAAAGGAAAAAGGAGGTTGCAGCCTTCCAGATCTGAAATTATATTACTATGCAAATAGGCTATCATGGATCACAGACTGGATAACCTTAAAAAAAGAATGAACTTTAAAGCTAGAAGGCCCAAACATCCGATTTGGTTGGCATGCATACCTTTGGTATGAAAAAGAAAAAGTTGACAAAGAATTTTTAAATCATTATATAAGAAAATCTTTACTAATTATCTGGAAAAAAAATCAAGAATAAAACTGATAAGAAAATTCCACAATGGGTCTCCCCACATGAAGCTTTATTTGGGAAGTGGAAAGCTACTCATGAAAGATGGATTCATTGTAAAGATATAATAACAGAGGAAGAAAACTACAAATTAAAAACAAGGACTGAATTAGAAGAAGGTTTTCCCAGTCAGTGGTTTTTATATATGCAAATTAAAGATGGATTTAAAATGGATTTAAAATTAGAAGTGTTTCTTACATAATCAGAAAGGAATGAATTTGAAATAGCCATCTTTGATAAACAAACCCATCTGCCATCACAAATCTACAAATTTATATTAAATAGAGAACTGGAAACAGAAACGATAAAAGAGGTGATGGTCAAATGGGTGCAGAATATTGGTGAGATGATACAGTTGGAAGACTGGGAAAAAGTTGGAGAAGGACACAAAATTTTACTCTATCCCAAAATCTAAAAGAAAGCCATCTAAAAATGTTATATACCGGTAGATGGTATCTAAGCCTTTCTAAATTGAATAAGATGTATAAAATGGGGGAAAGACTGCTGGAAGTGTAGGAAAGAAGAAGGATCATTCTTCCATATGTGATGGACATGCCTAAAAGCAAGAAGATTCTGGAAGAGCATTAATAAAATCATGTCAGACATGTTGGAAATTAATATTCCAATGTCTCCTGAACTTTTCTTGTTAAACATTGTTCCTGATATAGATCAACTTAATAAGAAAAGGCTATGGAGAACAGTACTATACATGACCACTACAGCTAGGATTGTCTGTGTGAGATACTGGAAGAGTGACCAAACACCAGAACTGGACGAATGGCTTTTAAAGCTTATGGAAATGAAAAATTGTGATAACCTGTCAAGAACTCTCACGGAGGTTGCAAATGTAGAAAATGAGACAGAATGGAATCAAATAACATCTTCCTAAAAAGAAAATTTGGAAACAATATTATATTTTAAAACAAAGAAAAATTGAAATGGATATGAACTTTCACAGAAGCAGAATGTACTACTATAAACTCCTAGATTAGATGGAGAAATATGAAAATTGTATAATCATTATATAGGCAGACAAACAGGTTGTTAGATTAAAATGGAAAAAATGGCATACAGAGTTTATGTGGTAAATAGAGGTACCTTTTATTTTTCATTTAAGAATAAACCCAAAAAAAGGAAGGCAGGAAGTAACTATTTCACCAACAACGGAAGGAGTTATTTAATTTATGGGAAACACAGAAAGTAGATAAATGAGGAATTTGGAGACAGAAATATAATTCAACTTAATAGTTATGTTAATTTTATTTTACAAGATGGTTATATATGATAAAGATATCATATACAATTATGAAATAACTTTTCCAAACTGTAATGTTTGTAAATAACTCCACAAGTTTATAATATGATATCATATATTTTTTTCTTTTATTCTATTAAAATTATTTAGTGAGTAAAAAGAAATTTAACGCATATTGAGGTGGAATTACAACTTCTGCCACAACCAGTTAAAGGCTACATAGACCTGTCCAAATAAAAATTCCTTGCTTTTAAGTGTCTCTTATTAGCTTATATACTGGAGACTGGGCTTCACTTCCACGGACTCATGTGTTCAGTCAGCTTGTCAATTGGTCATTTCCTTTATTTATATCCCTCTTCTTTTCCAGGCTTCCTAACCCATTTAGTTGCAGAGCTCTTCTCCCTCTTGCCTGCTTTAACGTCTTCTTTCAGCCATTTCTCAAAGTTTGCTTCTGTTCCATAGTAATGATCACCATTACTGGCCACAGGTTCTGGTTTTCTGGTTTTCTAGTTCTCGTTTTCTGGCTCTGGTTTTTTCTTGTCAGGTTCTTTCACCAGTAGAAGAAAAGCTGTGCTGTGGAAATGGACATCTTCCTCTCAAAGAAAGGATCCCTCTACTTTTCCATTCTTCAGGCCATCAAACTCCAGTGATTCTCACTGATTCAGTGATAAAGAGCTTTTGGTCATCTTACTCCTCCAGTCATATCTTCTTAGGTCTTTAACAACCATATAATAATCTTCTGTTTCAGACAGTCTCTGCCAGAAGATGCAGGGAAGCACTTTGATGAAGAAACAAGAGTTCTGGAAGTCCCAGTGACAGTAACAGTTTCAGATCAGGTCAGTGGTGCAAAATTCTGCTTTGCCATATGAAGGAAAAATAAAAGATTGTGTTATGTTCCCTGATGGCTTGTTGCATGCTGGGTAAGGTCTGAGAGAAATAATTTGAACATTGAGACATCTGTCAGAAGTGGGACAACAGGAGGAAACAACTCCCAGAGGAGGGGGTTCTTGCTGACACAGTGAACTCTACACTGAGGTCTCTATTCAATCTCTTCGGAGGCTGGACCACATGATCGACACACATTTGAAAGGTTGAGGAATTTGACATGATAGACCCTGCAGTTTGAAATCCTCAACAGAGGCCTTACTGTATGTCCTACCACCTCAAGGGTCTTAGTTGCTGAATAACAGGGTAGGCTTCTTCTGTAACCTGGTGGAATTTCCTCCCAAGAGAAGTCAGATGGACTCCATCTTTGTTGAATCTCAGGCAGGCAGTCAAAATTGTATTATTCTCCCTAACTTTTGTTTTTAAACAATGTTTTAAGTATCTTTTATTGTCTCACATTATGGGAGACCCGGTGGGTAGAAAAGGAGTTAATAAACACCTTAAATAAATACATACATGGATAGAAAAAAGCTAAATCAAAGCAGATTTTGATGAATGCTGTTAGGTAATGAAGCACAATGTGGTTTCTGTCAGGAGCCAAGACAGGACTGAGAACTCACACCTCTTAGTACTGCTGCCTCGTGCACTGAAGCACAGGCATGATAGTGGTAGCTCAGAGTGCTCTATCTCTCTACGCTTCATAGCTCTGCTGAACCTGACACTTTGCTTCTCCTTGACCTGGAAGGCCTATAAAGGTTTCCAAATCATTCTCCAACTTTGACTGGTAAACATTACCTACAGTGTATAATTCTCAATTTTTTGATTCCTGGACCTAGTTGCTGAATCTCATTTCTCAGACTGCAGCCATTTATAGCCAGGCGTTAATAATTTTCAGTTTTCTTCCAAATAACATTTTCACTTCAACTCTAAAGTCTGTTCTGAAACAAATTATGATATTTATCAATTAGGTGCTGGGACAAAGGATTTGCTCTCTCTAGTGTATGTTACTTTTCAGAGAAACTCAAGGCAGTGTACTTGATGTTCCCATTTTATCACACAACAGGCGAGGCTCAGAAGAGGTAGATTAGGCTGAGTGGACTGACTGGTCCTTGGTCATCAAATGAGCCTCCTTGAGAGAGAGAAGATTTGAGCCTGATTCTCTTTCATCAAATTCCAGCCCTTTAACACCATCCCACCTCATGTTTTTCTTTCAGAGTAAGCCGGTTGAATTTACTGTTCATGCAGTTGTCACTACCTCAGATTTGGAGATCAACCCAACTGAAGTAGATTTTGGATACTGTTCTATCTATGAAGCTGTCCAAACAACAATCACACTAATGAATAAATCCATCCTTCCCCAGGAGTTTGGCTTTGTGGGACTCCAGGAGGTAAGCAGCTGCTTCTCATATTCTAACCCAGTAAATTCCCATGAGAGTTTTCAGTCAGTGAGAGAAGATGCCCAATGGTTTATGATGATAAAAATCTTTTTAAAATTAATTAAAGTTCTGAATTCTGAAACTTGTATAATTTATGGAAGCAGAGTGATTGTGCATAATCTTCCTCTCACCTTGCATAATATTTTCTGAAATATTTGCTGTTTGTTTATTTGGTTTTTAGTAATCACAGAGAAATGACAGCAAGCTATGTAGGCATAATCCATACAATTTCAAGTATAACTTTTTATATAGGAATTTGACTTTACTTTTTATAATGTAGATTTTCCAGAAGCAGATCTCTCTGACCAATGCTACATTCTAGACTTAGTCTGTACTCCTTCAGAATCTTAGCAAACACATTGCCTTGGCTGTAACAATTTACAAAGATAATATAATTTACAATTTTAATTTCCACTCCAGATCAGTGTGTTCCCCTGCCCTCATTGATACATGGTATATGCTTTTAAAAATATATTCTTTAACACATTTTTCCTTTTTTTTTAATGCTTTTGGAAAGTTTGTAGAAGTCCAGCCCAATGATGGATTTGGAATACTCCTTCCCCTTGAAAGCTTGAACCTGGATGTAATCTTCAAACCCAAGAAGGCAAAAGAATACAGCTTTCATCTGACTTGCAAAACTGAGATCAACAGGTATATGAGAGATTTCATATCATCAGTGTTCTGATAATGAGGCAAAAACTGTATTTGATTTTATTGCCCAAGGCTTGCCTCACAAATTTAGAGAGTGCTCCCAAGAGCATCTATCCTAACCTCATCTTCGGGGCAGGGAATACTCAGCTAGACTGTCTCTTGACAGACAGATGGGAAGAGGTGATAGCCATTTCCTGCTGCTGCTTTTCCTCAGTAAACACTCATGGTGGACACTGTACCCCATTTAACCAGAAAATCCAATTGGAGGTATGTAGAGGGGAAAGCAAAGGAGAGAGATTGCCCAGGAAAGCCAGCAGCTCAGAGGGCCTGGGTAGAGCACTTGGACTACCCTCCACTTCTGATCTGCAATTCTCTCTCACCCCACAGCCACCTTTTCAGTTTGGAACTAGACTGAGAATTAGACATTTGATGCAGGAGTTTATCACATGACACTGTTAACCCACAGTCCCACAAGTGTTAGTCCTGTCTTTGCTTTGTTGCACAATGTTGCTGCTCTTCTGATGCTGTACCACGTTGTACCACTCTTTGCTTGTTTCATTTATATTCTGCCCTTCTCTCAGCATGGCATTCAAGGTGGCAGATTCAAGGCTTTGCACCATTTGGAAATCCGTTAATGACCCCATGTCCTGCTATGGTTTAGTAACCACTTTGGGTGTGGACATCTCATTCTCACTCTTGGTTGTAGTAAGGGGAGCATGGGATCCCTGTGGCGCATGAATATGTATGGTTTCCTTACTTCTCCCCTGAGGATTTCCTGCAGGAGAAGCCCAGATTAATTCTGCTGATTGGGCTGGGAGGACACTGGGATTTCCAAGAGCTTGCAGAGAACTGCTGTCTGTTTCTTCTGAGTTCATCCTCCAACTTGGTTCTTAATGTCTTTTGTGTAAATAAGGAGAGTATCACAACAACACAGTTCCAGTGTAATCCTGTTAAGGATTAAGATGCAGGCAAAGCACAGGGCTCGGGGAAAAATTAAAGAATCACTGAGTCGTTGAGTTGGAAGTGACCACAGGGGTCATCCAGTCCAACCCCACTGCCAGAAAAGAAGACACATCACAGTACTCCTAGAAGATGTTGCTTAAAAACTTCCAAAGATGGAGAATCCGCCAACCTCTGAGGCAGTTGGTTTTACTTTTGAACATCTCTTACAGTAAAGAAGTTTTTCCTAATGTTTAAGTGGAATATTTTTCTTGTCATTTGAATCCACTGGTTTGTGTTCTAGTCTCTGGACCAGCAGAAAACAAGCTGTCTCCATCATATTCATGGCATCCCATCAGATAGTTAAAGATTGGTAGCATGTCACCATTAGTATTCTCCAAGCTAAACACACTCCTATCATTAAGTCCTTTTTCACAAGGCTTGGTTTCCCATCCTTTGATTATCTTGGTCATAGAATCATAGAGTTGGAAGAGACCACAGGGACCATCCAGTCCAACCTCCTGCTATACAAGAACACCCATCAAAGCTTTCCCAACAGATGGCCATTCAGCCTCTGCTTAAAAACCTCCAAAGAAGGAGACTCCACCACACTCCGAGGTAGCATATTCCACTGCCAGATAGCTCTGACTGTCAGGAAGTTCCTCCTGGTCACTCTTTTCTGGAAACACTCCAGCTTGTTGATATCCTTCCTGAACTCTGGTGCCCAGAACTGAACACAGTATTCCAGGTGAGGTCTAACCAAAGCAGAATAGAGTGGTGCTATCACTTCCCTTGACCTAGACACCATACTCCTGTTGAAGTGACCCAGAATTGCATTGGGCTTTTTGGCTGCTGCATCATACTGTTGACTCATGTTCAGTTTATGGTCTGCTTAGACTGCTAGATTTTTTTCCCCCACATCTACTGCTTTCAAACCAGAATTCATCCATCTTATATTTGTGCTTTTCATTTTTCTTGCCTTACATTTAACTCTGTTGAAATTCATTTTGTCAGCTTTGGCCCAGTTCTCCAATCTGTCAAAGTCATTTTGGATTCTAATCCTATGCTCTGGGGTATTAACCTCTCCCCCTAATTTGGTGCCATCCGCAAATCTGATGAGCATCCCTTCTATTCTGTCATCTAAGTCATGTATAAAGATTTATTTATTAAACAACTTTAATAAACAAATATTAAACAAAAAAATTATTAAACAACACCATACCCAGACAGAATCTGATGCACCCCACTAGTCACTTCTCTCCAGGATGAAGAGCAGCCATTGGTGAGCACTCTCTGTGTTTACTCTGTCAGCCAATTACAAATTCACCTAACTGTAACACTGCCAAGCCCACAGTTCACCACCTTGCCTGTAAAAAATATCATGGCGGACCTTGTCAAACGCCTTGCTGAAATCAAGATATGCTATTTCCACAGCACTTGCCTGATCTATCAAGCTTGTAATGCTATCAAAAGCTGGAACCCATGCCAACTTTTAAGGGTCACAGCATTCCTTTCCAAGTGCTCACAGACTGTTTAATTATCTGTCCTTGAACCTTTCCTGGTATTGACATCAAGGTGACTGGTCATTAGTTGCTCAGGTCCTCTTTCTTCCCCTTTTTGAAGATGGGAGCAACATTTGTCCTTCTCCAGTCTGCTGGGGTTTCTCCTGTTCTCCAAGAATTCTCAAAGATGATTTACAGTGGCTCTGCGATTACATCTGTATGTTCCTTACAGATGCCGTTCATCTAGCCCTGGAGGCTTGAATTCATTTAGAGTAGCTAGATACTGCTTTACTATCTCTTTACCCATTTTGGATGATAGTCTCCTTACTGTATTATATATTCCTTTTTTACCAATCACTGCACCATTTTGCTTTTCAGAGAAGACTGAGGCAAAGAAAGTATTAAACATTTCGCCCTTCTCTCTGTCCTCTATTAGCATTTCACCATCTTCTCTGGACAGTGGCCTTACCATTTCCTTGTTCTTCCTCTTGGTCCAAACATAACCAAAACAAAAAAACTACCACCTATTTATTATTTTTAACTTCACTAGCAAGCGTGAATTCATTCTTTAGCTTCTCTAACTTTCACCATATAAGTATTTGATTTTTTTGTTTGTACTCCTCTTTGGTGGTTTACCTCTTCTTCCATTTCTTATGCTTCTGTCTTTTAGATCTCAGCTTATCTGAAGGTTCTTTGTACACCCCTCCTGGTTTCTGTAGACACCTCCTGGTTTTTCTCTTCATTGGAATTGTTTGTAACTATGCCTTCAATATCTCACCTTTAAAATACTCACATGCACCATGAACTCCCTTTGAACATTCTGATCATGGGATCTCACCCAGTATTTCCCTAAGTTTAATATTTTTTTTAGATATCCAGAATGCATGTATGAGTATGTTTGGCTTCCCTTCCTTCTGTATAACAAATCTCAAGATCACATAGTCACTTCCATCCAAAGATCCTTACACTCTTGGTAGAGTGTGACTCCAACAAATATCAGGGTGACTGAAGTCTCCCATTATTACTATAGTGCTCCATTTTGAATATTTGGACATTGGGTTTAGGAAGGCATCATCCAAATTTTGTCTGGCTGGGAGATCTTTAGTAGACCCCCACCATGAGGACACTATTGTTTCTCTCCTCTTTCACTTTTACCCAAAGGCTCTCAATCTGTTTATCGTGCTCTCTGTCATGGATCTCCTCACACAGGGACACATCTGTGACATGTTATGCCAATTCTTTTTGTTTCTTGTTTGGTCTGTTTCTTCTGAATAGGTTATACTTTCCATTACAATATTCCATTCATAGGACTCATCTCATCAGGTTTTGGTGATGCCTACCAAATCATATTTGCCTTCTGGTGCTAGTTCAAGTTCATCTTGTTTATTTCCCATGCTCTGCACATTAGTTTAGAGACTTCTAAGATCCAGAAAATGTACAAAAGTTCAAAGAATAATATACAACAGTAGAATCAGGCAAGTGTTGGTTCATGGGGAAAGCATAGGAAATTAATGATGGAAGTGGCAAAGTGTGTATTCCTCTTCCTGGTCTGGACAGAAAAGGGGGGTGATTCCATAATAGTGTCATTACATAATTGTGAAATTGCACAATTAAGGCTTCCCTGTCTTGTCTTTTCTTTTCTTTTTTTTTAAACACCCATCATAGAGTAAATAGGATGGTATTAATTACATTGTCCTATTTAAAGTGCAAGAAAGCAAACATAGGAACTAAAAGCCATTGAAGCACAAATGTGGTGGTGGAGGTGGTAAGGAATACTCTGCCATTCTGTTACCTTTCTGAGTACAGAAGAAGCAGTTTTCAAATGGAACGAACTGAAACAACTGATCTAGTGTGACACATGCTATAGTTTTGCACTCTCTCTCTCTCTCTCCCCCCTCTTTTTTCTTCTTCCTCTCTCTGTATATCTGTCTCTGTCTTTATTGTCTGCTTATTGGTATCTATCTGGATATATGTACATACATACAGATGTGGTGGTATATTAGTAGCACACATCTCCTTCCCTCTCTACTTTCCTTCTGTATCACCACTACTAATGTACTACCTTTTCCCACCTTTTCCACCTTTTTAAATCTGTTCCTAGTCAAACAGAAGTAGCTGCATAATTCCCTTTGAAATTCCATTCCACCTTGCCTCAGTAGGATTTGATTTCTTCATAATCCTGTGCTACAGAGCTACCACCCAGCCAAGAATGAGCAAAGAAAATATCATGTTTCTTGGGAATGGGTTTGATGGGATACCAAACTCATTACAGAGCATATTTATAGTGTGTTCAAGAGGCTGAGTTTTGTACTGTGACCATTTCATCTGTGTGTTCCATTTTTAGAGAATTCAAACTGTTTTGCAAAGGAGTTGGAGTCCACCCTCCTCTGGAGCTCTCCCATTCTTTGATTCAGTTTTCTGCCACAGCTCTGAATGATGTGTCAACTGCAACTCTCTTTATTCTAAATTCTCATGTCCGACTCAGCCGATTCAATCGCTTTGGTCCAAGGATTGGTGACGGAGAAGTGGCCCCTGTTGGTCCAACCTCCTTCCAGTTCCTTGTGCCTGAAGATTCTCCCATAACAATCATGCCATGTGTCGGCACTGTTATGCCTGGGAAGGTAAAGTCTCTATGAGCATATTAAAAATCTGAACGCAGATAGTCTTTGTTCTTATGCATTCTTATGCATTGCTGCAGCCCAATCCATCTTTTTGGTAGAAAATAAAATCTTGAGTGCTTTAGGTCACATTTTGAAGGGAAAAAAGTATAGCTGGGAAAAAAGTATATATTTCTGCACCAAATACATTGTTTGAGTTTACTGATAAAAAGAGCCTACCTGCAGGCATAAACACCAAGAGCCTAACAGTTGGAACAGAGCATGGATACACTCAAGATTGTGCTGATTTCATAGAGTCATAGATTTTTAGAATGGGATGGGCCCCCAAGGGTGTTTAATCCAGCCTCTTGACAGTGCAGTAATTCAAGTGTTGGCAGGGCTGAGGAAAGGAGGGAATTAACAGGCCAAGGGGAAGACCAGCTGTAAGGTACTTTGAAGGATTTTAACAGAGGGTCCCTAGCTCAGAGTAGAACACCTGCTTTTTGATACCAGGTTCAATCCTTGACATATCCAGTTAAAATAAGAATGACCCTTGTGATACTTTTGGGCTGCAAATCTTAACCCCATCCAGCATGGCTGAGAATAGTGAGAGTTACCATCCAACAGCAGCATGATCTCCCATCCCAGGATTAAAGGGAACAAACTAAAGAATCTATTACGCTGAAGACTTTGGAGAACCATGTGCCAGTCAGAGCAGACTATGCTGAATGAGATGCACAAATCATCTGGCCAGATTTAAGATGACTTTCTCTGTCTGTGTCTTGTAGCTCAAAGGAATACTCCAGGTTCAGGTCCCCGGTTCAGTTCAGGTCATCTCCCTGTCTCAATGGACAAAATGGCAGGTGATGGGAAAGGGCATTGTGGGAGACCCTGAATGACACCAGCAAGTCTGAGCACCGAGTGATGTGCCAAATAGACAAATGGCCTGATCTGCTGCAAGGTAGCTTACTGAAAGGCTGAGGGAAGTGTGTAAAATAGGGGGATTTAAAGAAGACACCCTCTTCCCTGCTTTGAGAGGAAGTGGGTTTTAGCATCTCAGCCGAAGAGTACTGCTATCCAGACCCCAACTTAACAGTTTGGTTGATGGGAGGAAGTGGATATAAGGGAAAGGAGTGGCAACAAGGAGTTTAGGTAGTGCTTACAGCCATCCATGCTTCCAGGTAGCAGCAAAATGTTATAAACATGTTAGCATAGTTGAAAATCTTAATTTGAGTGCAGAGTCTTATAGTGTTTGAATGGTGAATTAGTGTTCAATCCAGCATTTCCAGTTTGTCACACCAGGTCCAAAGTTTGAGTGGATTGTCTCTTAATATAGCTCTTATTTTTCCTTTAGTGCTTGTGCATATTACCATTCTCCATTACTCCTGATACGCAATAGGACACTTTCCTGAACAAGTTGAACTAGTTTGTCCAACTGGGAAAACCTTCATTTTCATGTGTTATTTAAGGTCCTCCTGAATACATAATGGAAACAAAGGAAGTCACTTTTTTGGACTAGAAAAATTCCTAGAATTCTAAGGGATTCAAGGGATGTCCTGTGATTTTTCCAAGTGCTGGATAGAATTATTTGACTGGAAAGAATGTTAGTCTAATTGCTGCCCAACAAGTTTTGTATTCACTCTCATTTGCTTAGTTGATCCTGCATTTCCTCTCCCCCATCTTTCTTTCTCTTGCTGTCAATGCCAGAAATGCTTGCTTGAAGTATCCTTCCGTCCAGTCTTATGTGACCAGCTCATCAGGCAGGAAGCAGTTAACTTGCTGTGCCAGGTAGCTGAAGCCAAAGCGCAGATGGAGAAGAAGGCCCGGGAACTAGAACTGCAGGTGAGTGTAGGGGAATGCTCTCTTCCTCTCCATGTGATGCTTGTCGCAGAGCACACTGGTTGTACTCATAGACTACATGCATGGAGAGGCAAGTGTGTCTTCAGGGAAGTGCAGATTCCTGTGAAATGAGGATGGCAAGGATATCTAACAGAACACCCTGGGGCTCATGAGCCTAGAAACATGCACCTGCAGATCCTTCAACATTTCACAGATAACAATAAGGGCAGTGCAGTGTACTCATAAGGGGCAGTGGGAGGCCTGTTGGAGCTGTTCATAATTCCAGATACAAGCATGGACTGAATTGAGTGCCATGTGCATTTGATTTATTCAGGCTGAATAAATGAGGCACTTCACTATAACAAGCAGGATGGCTTAGCTGAACCAGTCAAGTCACATACCACACCAAAAGGAAGAAAAATGTGCCTTTCTAATCATAGTTGAAGACAATCAGCATGGTGTAGTGGGGCTGAGAGTGCGTGGCGTGCCCAAGGTCACCCAATGAGTTTCTGTAGCCCAATGGGGGATTGAACGCTGGTCTCCAGGGTCCTAGTCCAACGCTCAAATCTCTATATCGCGCTGGCTCTTGTTACTGAAAATATAGAAGAGAAATCCAGTAAGAGCAGAACCAGAACAGAATGGGGACTGTCACTGACATTACAAGACTTTTGAAGTGTCATGAATGGCTAGCAAACTGTTAGTTAAATTATATAGTAGTGGTTTTTTTCTTTTAGTGCCAATGCCTTGGAGTGCGGGCAGGAACAGGTGCATATGAGATTTAATGTATCAGATGCCAAAACATCACTGTCTCTTCTTCATTGGGGGACTTCAGAAAGCTGAAGGAGCCCCCTTCTCTGGACGCACGCACACACAGTTGCTTTCTGGATAGATGTTTTTGCTTCCTGCTCTTTTCCTGGCAGAGGAAGAAAGAGGAGGCTATGGTAGGAAAGAAAGATGGGAAGAGGATGGCCAGCATCTCCTTTCTTAGTCAGCCTTCAAAGGACAAACATGCTGTCAAGCCATTTGAACCACCAAATCCTGAGGACATATGTCCAAAGTAAGTATGAAAAAGCATTGCTGGGGTTATTGCTCCAATGCCTATCTCACTGTTAATGAATCCTTGTGACTTCAGACATCCCTAGATCACTATTGGGTTGTAGCCCAGAATTCCAACAACATTTAAGGCGCATCTTGCTCCAGGCTTGGAGAGCGTCTTGGCGGCATGCTCTCCTTGCCATCCTAGAGACATATTTGGTGCCTTTGATGAGGCCCTCCTCAAAAGATGTTTACAAGAAGTTAAGGTTAATGTCCTTTTGCAGGCTCTTCTTTGTTTTTCTGTCGCTTCTTCCATCTTTTTTCTTACCAAAGGAAACTTGTTAAGGAAAAAAAGAAAACAGGATAGCTGATCAGTGCCTTTCAACTGGGAAGCAGTAACCCGGGAGGTAGCACTGAGAGAGAGATGCAAGACACTGTTATGGGTTAAACAGGACAGCCACAACTTCAATACAAATTACAACAACTACCAATCAGCTATATTCACAGATAATTTCAACAGCTACAAATTACAACTATGAATCAGCTACATTCACAGATAATTTCCCTCTAGTAGACAGTGTTGTAGGTGAAGTAAGGTAGAGGAGACACCATGCCCAATGGTTTCAAAAATGGCAAATGCTCAGGCATCAAGCCGCAAGTGTCAAGTAGGCATCTAGCAAGGCTTGCCATATCAGCCAATTTGTGGAAATTGAGCCAAAGTGGTCAACCAGAGGTGGGGCAACCTGCATCTACCCAAACTGTAGTTATCCCCTCCCTCCAACCATCTAGCTGCTCCAGGGCTTCCCTCCTCTCAGTTTAACTCTCACTAGATGTCCCCTTCTTCCTTCCAAAGCCACCAGAGGAGGATGCCGGCCCAGTTTGGCAACCCCTCCCTCCAACTACTTTGAACATCCCTTGAACATATTGCAGAAGCTGATGAGTTAGCCAGAGTCCAAACAGAGGTCACAGGCCTCCAAGGAGAGGTGTACACCACTGCCTCTGTGTAGATAAGCCAAGTCAGCATATATGCCTGAGTGGCCACTACATTGCAGCCAGTTCCACGAGCCAGGGGAACAGAGCCCCCCACTGCATTTCTCATCAATCCCACCAACTGATGCCAACCACATGTGATTTGGTGAGATCCCAGCCCCTGCCCAAACAGACTGCGTGTCACTCCATCCAGAAAATCAGACTATGTCTGATTATCCATACCATTTTTGGAGGACCTGCTCAAGAAACACAAAAAATTAAAAGGGGGAGCTGTGGGCTTGCCCCAGATGTGCAGCCAGCTGCTTGTTTGTTGACTGGGCTCCTTATATATCATCATCATCATCTTTATTTTTATCTCGCTTTTCTCCCCAAGGGGACTCAAAGTGGCTTACAGCCATTAAAAGAAACATAATTAAAAACTATCATGTACAAAAATTAAAACAAAAATTAAACCACAATAATAATTAAAACATGTTAAAATACATATAAAACAGCATTAAAATGTCAAGTAACAATGAATGCCCTAGACTTGAATGCCCTAGACCACCAGTACCCCAGCTTCCAGCAGTGCTGGCCAAATCATAATTGGCTGCAGCAGCTCCTGTGTGGAAGGAATGAGTATGGAAAAGGGGCTGACTGCCAAGAGGGGAATTAGTACCAAGTGAGAGTGCTTTGATGGTGTATTCCTGCATGACAGAATCAGGCTGGACTGGATGGCCCTTGTGGTCTCTTCCAGCTCTATGACTTTAATCTTGGGGGGCAGTGCGCTTGAAGAATATTGAGAACTATCTATGTATGCATAATGGGTCATCCTGACTTCTAAACAGGCAAGTGATCAGAAATCACAAATTATATGTATTTCAAAAAAATCTGATACATCTTACCAGATAGTGTCTTGGCCAAGTCCTAGTTTTGACCTTTAAAGTTCTAAATTAGAGCTGGGAGACCTGCAATCCTCCAGAGACTGTTGGATTATAATTCCTATCCTCATAATGGGCTTATTTGTTTAGGATGATGGGAGTTGGATTCCAGCAGCATCTAAAGGGCCATAGCTTTTCCACCCCTGCTATACCTGATGTGCAATCTGAATACATGAAGGAATGCTTCCTCTTTGAGATTGCTTGAAGAGGCCTTCATGAAACATTGCTCCTGGGTATTGAGGGAAACGGAAAATGATAGTTCATATTCACAGTACTTGTCACCACATAAATGGCAGTGACCATTGCAGGTGCTTTCTCCAAGCCCTGCTGCCCCCTTCTGCCCATTCATGCCAGTTGACCAGTTCCTTGGCCATTCTTCCTCCTTGCTGCCTGCAGGGAGAGGGGAAGAACAGGGATTCCTTACAGTTTCATTAAGATTTTCAGATCACTGTTCCTTTAAAGAAGACTGGAACTCAGGGGAAAGGTACTGAAGAGATCTGAATTCTGACTAGCCCAGTAGCCTAGTTTTATGAGAGCAGAATGATGATTGCAAAAGTGCTTACAGCCTTTTACAAGAACTACAGTGAGTTTGGGTCTCGATGTGACAGGAAGAGACACCAGCTGGTAATAGGTGAGGCTGTCTGTTGTGAGAGCTCTTGTTCTTTGCTGTAGTCTGGAAAAGCCCAATATCTACAAAGTTTTTACAATCCCTTTGTCTTGGACCCGGTTCCATTGAGATCTCTTTCAGGTATCTCCTTGGAAGATATCCAGAGTGGGAAACTCAAGGCCCTAATGTTTGAACTAGCACTCTGGTCTTCCCTAGATGCTTGTTCTCCACCCACACCTTCATTATCATTGGGGAGCTTTTATATGGTTTTTCTCTTATTCTAAAAGACTGAAATGGTTCCCCAAGTCTTAATTATTAATTATTGACAGTTTACCTTAAAGTTTAGTTTCAAGTTAAAACCAGTTGGTATTTTTTGTCTTTATATTTTTGCCTTTGACTGTATTCACCACTGGAATGGAAATGGAATTTAGCCTTCAGGATTTTTCCCAAGAGTGGCCAACAGTAGCAGGTGATGGCTCTTGTGTCAGTAGGGATATGAATCTGCTCCAGGTTTTAGCCCAAACCTGCATTGCTTCTCTAAAGTTTGGACCCAAAAATCCAGAGAAGATTCACCTCCTCACTGACATAGGAACCAGCTAACACTGGTGGCCAACAGTATCCTCCAAAGAAGCCCATAAGCAAGATCTCCCCCTCACAAAACTGGTATTCAGGAGTACATCTCCGAAATGTGGAGATTTCATTTAGCTGCCATTTCTAGGCACTGATCTCTACCTTGAATTTATCCAGTCCTGACCCTTGGTAATTCACTGGTTGTTAGCAATTGACCACACAAGATGGCTTTGATATTCTGGACTTACATAGAAAATGTTGCTGTTACTAGATAAAGTATAATGTATACAATGTGTGGTATATTTTATAAGGTAAGGATATGTTGGGAGGGGCGAGAGAATGGAATGTTGGAAGTGACTGGTTGGCTGAATGTCTGAGGGGATTTTTTAAAAAAGGCTGAGTTGGATGTAGGAGTCTTACAGGAAGCCGTACCTTTTGATGCCCCATTGTCTGATAATTCACTCTTTTGACACTTCTAAATTAAGGACAAGTTTTATTAATTCTATGGGGGCTCTGCTCTTTCATCAGTTCTTCTTGCCTATGGAGGCTCGCTTGGAATGGCTCACGTGCATGTGCTGCTTGTAGTGCAAACTGAGAGGGGAGAAAAAGGCACTAAGCCAGCTGAGAGACTTTGCAAGCAATATGTGTGCAGTTAGTCTCAAGTGAGCCTCTGTAAGTCCTTCGTGCTCTCTACACTACAGTACATGGGGTCTGCTTTTCAACCAATTCCATTTTCTGACAGTGCTCCAATCCCTAACCTGTTGGATAAGTGGGGGAAGCCTATAGTTAGTCAGGGTCAGAGTTAGTTAGGAATGTGAGTGCTGAAGTTAGGAATATGAATGACATATATGACTTAGAGTTAGTGTGAATCAAGATTTAGATGAATTAAGTAATCTATGATATTATGTTCAGTTTCTGTTTAATTGTTTTTGTATTATACACTTGAGTTCTCTTTTGTCCCTCTCCAGTTCTGAAGAGTATATTGCAGCTCATTTATCCCTTGTTCGGAGCTTCAACGACCAATTTGATAAATATGTCATCCCATGCCTTGTTGCAAGTGGAGTTATAGATGAGAAAAGAGGAGCTGAAAATCTGCAGTACAGGTGCTGTACGGGTGGGAGAGGAAATAGGGAACCCTACCCTTTTGCTGTCGGTTGTTGTATGTGTTGCTTTGGCTACATCTGATGCTACTAAAATTGCTAGGTAGACTAGTACAATAGACACATCCTATCTGAGTCACAGCATCATTAGTGACAAGTGTATGCTGTCAGACTTCAACCCCAGATATATAGCTTCCAAGTTCTGTGTATCACAGATGTAGTTTTGGTGGAAATTGAACTAAGGAATATGTACAGAGGAGCTAAGATTTCTTGCAACAATGATAACAATGTGCGTTTTTACCATCATAAATTCACTAATGTTGTGTGGAGTGAAATGACTGAGCTGTGACTCAGGTACCTCCAGTTTAGATCTTATGCCTCCTCTGAACTAGCTGAGTATCTCTCCATCTCAGCTCCATATGTAATATGGAGGAACATACAGTCCTACTTCACAGTCTTGTGCTTATTTTGTTAATAATTTATTTTTTATAGTAGCTAGTTTTCAAGGTCCTGCATAAAGATTAAGAACACAACCACAACTGCTAGTCACAGGCTTTCAGTTTAAGAGATACATTGCAAGAGGCAGAGGAAACAGAAGAGCAGGAAATCATGCAGATCATGTAACTGTTGTTGTATGGTTCACTAAGAGCTAAACCAGATATGATACTAAATATTTCATTAGAATCTGTATCAATTTCTGTATGTGTGTTTGTGTGCACCTGTGTGGAAGCATGTGTGTGTGCAAACAGGGGTTTGCCTGGATTTTTAATTATGGCCACAGATAAAGGGTAAGTAGGAGAAGTTGGACCCTTTCTTATGATGAAGAGCAGACCAGAGCTTGAAAAACTTATTTGGCTCTAAGTTTTTTCAAGGGCATTGTCTAGGGATTCTGGGAGCTGTAGTCCTAAAAAATTGTTTTTCCTCAGGTTCTGTCTCACACTGCTCTTAGTCCAAAGGAGAAACTAGAAAGCAGGGTGGTAAATGAAACAGCATCTAGCCCTCTTCTAGCAGCAAGACACTTTTGTTTCACTGCCCCATTCCTCAATGCCTGTCCCAAAGTGCCTTGGTGTCACAGAGCACCTCGCTACTGGGAGAGAGCTGGATGCTTCTTTGCTTGCAACCCTACTTCCCTGTACTTTGGAAAATCTCTGTTGGCAAGGGTTCCTGGCTTCTACAGTAGGTTTTAGGGGGATCAGATCAGGATATATAGTTACGAAGACAGAGCTCCATCATCATAAACAATGATGTCTGATGGTGCTGGATCTTGGGCTATCATACTGTTTATCCAATTTCTTATTGTTAATTTACACATTGAGCAGAATTGAGGTATGGGGGGAGACAGCCCATAGGCAATATCAGACAGAGAGCATGATTGACCCTCCTCCCCAAACCCGGTAATGTCCTAAATGCCTATCTTTTTCCAGCTATTGTTTCACATAATTAAGGCCCAGTAAAAATGGCAAAGATGACTTCCAGGCATGCACTGGAACCACCACCTTCTTTTTATGATACGAGAAAAGCCCTGTTATCATTTGTTTGTATTTATTTGTGCCCACAGCCCTTATAACACCTTGTACTTAGAACTGCACTGTCCTTCGGTGGCACCTGCTGTAGTAGTCACTTCTAATAATGGAAGAACGTTCTTCAACTTTGGGGATGTTGCTGTAGGTATGCACCTTAAATTTTGATTGCTTTAGTTCATTGAAGGCCATATGGGTTTCTAACTGAAAAATCTATAAAGGTATTCTCTTATTTGTTTATTTTAGTTTTGTAAATAAATGAAATTTCACATAGATATTTTCATTACAAAGGCTGGTGACAGTTGCCACGCTGATGCCAGGTGTGACAGATCACCTGCTGAGGCTGGCCCACAGTTCCTTGCCTTGGATGCCTATCACTGTCACCTAGCCCTAAGGCCCCTGCTTAAACCTCCCCTTGGATTTGAGACGTAGGCCTCCAGGTGACTTTGGTGTGGACCAATATATTTTACATGTGGTTCCTGTAATGGTAGGCATGTCATTCTTTGGTCTTAAGGAAGCCAGTCAGAGTCAGGTTTAACAAAGTAACCAATTCTTCAACTTAATTTTTTTAACATACAAAATCTTGGTTTATCAAGTTCATATCATACGATAATATTTAAACTGAGTTAAGTCAGACTTTTTCCTTCAATCAATACAGATGCCCAGTACACATTTATTCCCCACCAACTCTCAGAACTGTCTGTCTCCAACTGTCACCAACGAATTCTCTTGTTTCTTTTTTAAATCCTTCTCTCCCTCACTGAAGTCCCAGTGCCACAATGTGATGGCTTGCAAGGCTGATTCCAGGGTTTTCAGAATCCATTCATCAACCTAAGTCTTCTGGCAACCTGCCAGACCCTCAGGATCATCAGTGCTCCAACCTGGTATGTCCATTTAGTCCAGTTTAGGAGGAAGTTAGACCAATAACAGGCCCTCTAAGATTCTAAAAGCCAAGGACCAAAACAGCACCAGCTGGTCTAGACTGTGAGATGCAAAACCAAAGACAGCAGCATGAGGTCAAATGGACAATATCATTCTGTAAAATACAAACTTTCTGATGCAGCCCAACCAAAAGGCTGAGATAGAAAAAGTTATCATTGGATTACAGCTTCCAGAATCTGACCAATTTGGGGAATTCTGGGGATTAAGGTTCAAAATGTAATTTTTCTCTATAATTTTGAAATATCAGGCAGCCAATTGTGTAGTACTAGTATTATAATTTTATTGATTGGTCAGTTGACCATATCAAAACAATTAGCATCAGCCATTGTAGAATACAATAAAATGAGATAGGTAAAGTACAGTAAAATTAAATAAATTAGACTAAAAAAAAATAAGATGTGATGGAATACAATAAAAATGAGTAAAGATAAAAGAATGAAATAGAAAATTATAAGATAATACCAAAACGTATGATGCTGAGTTATCATGTTATAATAAAATAAAAGATGGTAAAACACAAGAACGGTATGTATTTAGGTGAATACATCAGCCTTGCATGCAACCCCAATGCATTCTATAAAACATCTTTTCACTTGAACAGCCCTAACTATGAACTAAGCACTTCTAATGACTTACATAAGTATTTGTGCCCTGAAGGAAGTAAGATAATCATTTGTTGTGGCCCCAATGAATACTGCTGTCAAGTATTGTCTGCAGGTACTGGCCTGATTTGCGTTAGCTGTATCTCTGTTGTGGCTATCCTTTTTTCTTGGAACAGCCAAAGTCATCCTGACAGTCTGTCTTCAAATATGATAGTTACCTGGAAAACCTCAGAATGGCTTTCAAGTGGCTTTTTTGTAAATAGTCTTATACTGTCTGAGATTAGTCTTTAAACATGTGCCTTTCTCTCACTGATTAGGGCATCGGATTAAGAAAGAAGTCAAGATACAAAACATATCCCAAGAACAATTAGTTGTATCCTTATATGGAATCACATAACCTCTAACTCATGGGACATATGTGGGCAACCAGGAAATATGTAGGCAAACAACATCAGAGAGTGGTCAAGGTGGCCAAAGGTATTAAAGAGGAAGAACACATGACCTAGGAGAGGCTGTAGCAGTTTGGTTTTGCCTGAGTCTACTGAGAAAGGCTGATTCCACTCTCTGCTCTCCTCTTCCTCCTCGGAGTTAATTGAATACAATTGTATTTTGAAGTCAGTTTTCAGCACTTGAAGCCTACTAAGGACAAAGAGGAAAGGTGGAAGGAAGAGAGAGAAACAGACATTTTAAAACAAGCTGAAAAAGTGGACTGAGAAAGGATTCAGCAGGACTGTCCCTGCCAAATCAAGACAGTTGGAAGTAATGGAATCATATCCTGTTCCCACAATGTTTTGATTCCTCTTGGTTGACTTGTTGTTCACAAAGAGACAGGTCACTCTCTTTTCCTTTAGATTAAGCATGTCAGCAAAATTGTAATGCAATACTTCCCTACCATTCTGTTTCCAAAAAGACAGGTTAGAGGCACCATTTCACACTTATAGATGTAACTACGCTACAAATGTTGTTGTATGGCTTCAAAGCTGTTTCTGACCTACAGTGACCCTAAGGCAAGGGTTTTCTTACCACAAACCTTTCATTTTCCTTGAGCTGGCATCTTCAGCTAGAATATTCCCTCCTGGATCCCTTTGGACCATTCCTGTTGGCAAATCCCATCTGTATGCTTGAGGAAGGAGAATCCCGTGATCTTGTACTCACATTCTGTCCTGAGGAGAACAAGTCGGTGAGTATATAGGATACAGATGCTTTAGACTGTAGCCCCCACCACCACCAATACAGTAGCCACTGTGAGTTACAACCTAGCATAGCCAGGGTGCACTGTTCCTTGAAGACATTAGAGACAGCATTTAGGTCCAGATGAAAATTTACTTTTCAGTCTGCAATTAAAGCTCTCAGAATTCCCTCTCCCCAATACTAATTGGAAGATTTTGGGATATGTAGTCAAAAAGGTGACTTTTCCAAGTTATGGTCCAATTTATATGTGATGTAGGCACAGAAGAGTGTTTACTTGTGTTAGTGTTCTACAGAGCATTTTTAAAAAGATTTTAAATGTCTTTCATATTTCAAATATATTTACCTCACTACCTAGAGCACAGACACACTATTAGTGTCAACAACTCATCTGGCTGTGGTGCTTGTAACTGGGGCATGTTAATGCTGGACATGTACAGTGCTGGAAAGTACATGATAAGATTCCCATGACATGCTTACACAGAAATCTACAAAAACAAGGGGAAAAAAATCAAAGGCCCTGCAAAGTTGTATGTGTTTGGCTGCCTGCCAGAAACCCAGAAGGGATGGAGCCAGCCTTTATTAACCTCGATACGTTGCTCACAGAGACTAGAGCAGTGTGGTTACTTCCTTTGTATGGATTCTTAACTAACCATGAAAGTTTCCTTCATAGTTCTTTGAAACACTGGAGCTTCGAAGTGAGAAAGCTACCCTAACTCTCACCTTGACTGGCCGGGGTGTGATCACCTCAATTGCTTGTTCAGTGGAAGGAGATGTGTTTGACATGGGATATGTTATTGCCAAAGAAACAGCCACTGCAACCTTCAAGGTAAATCACAGCCATGCTATAAATCAGGGACAGGCAACTATAAAAAGCATTAGGCCTCTGGGAGACCTTGTAAGGCTGCAACTCCAACTGAAGCCCAAGCTGCCCTCATCAGTGTTTTTCCATTTCCCCCCATGTTTTAAGGCCCCCTCTGCCATTTTAGGCCCAAGAGAGGCCTTTTTTTCAATAACAGGAAGTAAGGTTAGTCATTTCAATAACAGAAAGTAAGGTAGTTGACTTCCTTTTCTTTTTGAAAAAGACCTCTTCTAGTCCTAAAATGGCCCACAAGGGCCAAAAAATGTCCCAGATATTCCTGGAGAGCAGGGAGGATTTAAAGAAACTTGGAGCCCTGGGAGCCTTGGAGGCCACACCAAAAAAAAGAAACAAAAAACCCACAGGCTTGTGGGCCTCACTCTGAATATTCTGCTGTAAATTGAAGGTGCTGATTTTGATGTTGGCGAGGGGTGGCAAGTAGCTTCTGCATCAAGAGTGTAGTGGATCCACTCTGGGTTTTATTCTGTACTTAAAAGGAGATATTTATTAAGATGCTGAAGTGCATCTCCTGTGACAAAACCCATAACACCCTGCATCCCTAACAGGAAAGACCCAAGCCACTGCTGTGTTTGCTAGCCTCGTTAATTTTACTCAAAACTGTGGACTTCCATAAGAAAATACACTCCTTCAGTTACTTTCAGTACATTAAACTGTGGGTTGTTCAGTTTCTCAAGCTTCTCAAGAAAATCAGTGCAAGTTCATGCCAGCACAAAGAATCACACATTTCATGCATTTGTTCCCCTCTCTGAAATGTGTGTGAAAATAGAATAACTGTGCTTCTAGAGATCTCTGAGAATGTAAATCTTCTCTGAAACATGGTGGTTCCACTACCCATAATTCATTTCAGAGGAACAAACACTTTTTAAAGTGGTGAGTGGATTTGAGAATAAGTGTTTCAGCAAGAGGATGAAATAGCCTGTGAATGGTCCAGGAATGCAGGGAAATGGCCTCCATATCCACTAAAGTTGTCCCATACTGGTTTATTCAATCTTTCTTGATGGCAAACCTCACTGTGAGATGAACAGTCCCCTTAATTACTGTCTAAATAACAGAGCCATGAATCTTGGCGTCCACATTTTGAAAGGCTTCTTGTGCCACGAATTTAAGCAAACCACTGACTCATACCCTCCAGCTCTCCTCATTTGGAAGGGACAGTCCTGATTAATCTTCTGTCATTCCAATTTCTCAGCTGCTTTTAAAATGTCCCAGATTTTTTCTCTTCCTCCCACTTTCTCCCTTTGTTATCAGCTTACTTCAGTTGATGCAAACTAATTCAAAGTGAAAAAGTACTGTGCACTCAATTAACTCAGCAGCGGAGAGAAGAGAGGAAGATGGAATCTTATTTTTACCAAGTGCCCCCTTCCAAGTTTGTGTGTTCTTCCTCATTAATAACTTTTGCTATCTTGGTCACATTCTGATGTTGTTGACCACACAGGTCCCGGATTTCATCTATGAAGTGCTGGAGGGTATGATTTCTCTGAGTTTCAATTGTAGCCCCATTGCAGAAGAGCTTGAATAATCATAATCAGAGTTTGAAAAATGTACTTTAAAGACTGGTGGCGCAGTGGTTAAATGCCAGTACTGCAAGCCACAAGGTTGTGAGTTCGATCCTGCCGGGCTTCAAGGTTGACTCAGCCTTCCATCCTTTCGCAGGTCGGTAAAATGAGTACCCAGCTAGTTGGGGGCATGTATAGAAATGTTTCGAAATACACACTATTTGTAAGTTGTTTGCCGCCTCGATCCATATGGAGAGGTGGGATACAAATAAATAAATAAAAAAATCCCCCAGATAGCAAGAGTGTTGCAGTTCAGAAATCAAATTTTCCAGGCTGTGATGATAATAATGACTTCCATTCTAGGATTGCTGAAAGTTCAGCTAGATCATGAAGTAGTATGAAACATAATTTTTTCTGAGATACAAAAATCTACCTATGCATTGAGGAATAGAAAATATAACTATAGGAAAAAGCAAGTAAGTGCATCCCATTTGTAGACACAGAACATTTCATTGTGCTGTTGGGTGTCTCTTGCAGATAGAGAACACTTCAACTCTGCCCCTGAAATACACCATTGTCTTGGAATCTCTCTCCCCAGACAGAGACATGGATCTCCAGGAGCTTCCCCCTTTCCTCACATCTCAAGGCAAAAGAGACTTAGTTGGTAAATAATTTCTTTTACTATTGGTTATATTAATCAGTGGCAAGGATGTCAGCCTCCCTGAGGCATTCTTGTACATTTTTGTAGTTTGGAAGCTTTATTTCATTGTGGTCTTTCTGCATCCTATACATGAATCTGTGCCAGTGCAGAGATCATTCCAGAACTTTCTACAGCTAGAGATTTTTCAGCAGTAGTCCCACCCCCTCTTCCTTGTTTACACTCAAGCTTTGGTTCTGCTTCTTTTTCTACAATTCTAAATTGTACAGTTGAACTTCCTAGATAGAGATCTTCTCAGATTCATTGCAGTCTTGATATTATCTTTAGATTTGTTTTCTTCCCCCTCCTGTCCCTCCCCCCGCTTCTCTTTTCTCTTTCTGGAGTTATGTCTGACTTTTTGTTTCACCATTTCGAAGATCATAGAAGTGTGAGGGAATTACAGTGGAGTTAGTGGATCGATATAATTTGATGGCTTTTCCCATTTGCCTTTTTAGATTCCTGCAGTCTTTGTCAAACCAAGCATTATTGCTTTTGGTTTGACAATTTTCTGAGTGGGATACCTTTTTTATAAAGAGGGGTCTGAGAGAGTTTGTTAATTGTGCATACAACTGATTTGCAGATTCAATATTGGATGCTTGAATCAGATCTTTCCTTAATTTCAGAAATTCCTCAGAGTAGAGTCTCTGTTGCAAATCTGATTGCAACTGGGGATTCCATTTGATCCTTTTATCAGAGGTTAATTGGGCTTGTTCAGAATTAAGGTAGTGAGCAGTATTTGTAACAGTACTGTTAAACCACTGCAAGGAAAATCTAAGTGGCTGGTGATCACTACCAGCAACTGGATCAACTGTGAAAGAAAGGAACAAAGATCGATGCTCATGTGAAATTAACACATAGTCAACTGTACTCGCTCTAGAGTTATTTATAAAAGTAAACTCTCCCTTAAAATTATCAAGATGGGAACCATTTATTAAAGCTAGATTTAGTTTTGTCAGTAAAGTAAAAAAAATGCGGCCAAAATCATTAATCTTCTTATCTTTAGACTTTCGAATTTCCAAACCTTCCCACAACTCAGTTGGGCCTCCTAAAACCCTAGCAATATCTTGGTTAGATGAACCTATGCGTGCATTAAAGTCGCCAGCAATTACCAATGGAACTAAAGGAAATTCATACTCTAACTCGCATAGATATTCTTCTAACTTATACCAATAATTTGGATCATAATATGGTGAGGTGCAGGGGGGAACATAGATGTTAACAAAAATATAAGAGTGGTGTATATTTTTAATAAAAATGGCCATGGCATATGGAGCTAATCCTTTAAGAGGAATAATTGAAGCTGAAAGAGAAATGGATATCAATATAGCCAGGCCACCACTCGGTCTACCACCTTTAGAAGAAGAATGTGCAGTGTTTGAGTAGGCCACATATCCAGGAAGCCAAATATCATGCTTTAGCCAGGTTTCCTGGAATAGCAGGACCTGAAATTGCTTGATATAGTCTAGAAAATCACAATCCTCTAGTTTGTTCCTCCAGCCTGCTAAATTCCAGGACAAACAGGAAAGTCCAGATATTGAATATATTGATTGTCATTGTTGTGTCAAAACCTGGATTTCATTGGTTTCCTCTGAAGTTACCACCGACCCATTTATTTGTAAGTAAGGGTTACAATGTACTTGATGTATATCGGCAAATACAGTATCTTTGTTTATAGTCTTCCTTTCATCTGATTCATAAGACTCCAATTTCCTCATCTCTAACCAATTCGCTGTTGTTTGACGTGCTTGACTAGAGATGGTATTTCTATTACTGGGAGGGGATTCAAACATTATCAAATCATTCTGTTCCATAGGAGCTGAAGCTAAATCCAATTCTTTCCTACTCATCACAGTTAGCCTTTCTCTTAAGACGCCCAATCTTGTTATGATTGCTTTTTTTTCAGTCAGGGGTAAACATTTATAAGAGTCTATTAACTGCTCTTCTTCACTGACCCTAGAGATATTAAATGGGTCTTGTGGGCAGCCTTTCTCAAAAGAGTTTGTCAATACAGGGTGTTGCTGCATGCAGTGGAACTCTTTATTAGGGGAGAGCAAGGGTGGAACTTTTAAACTACAATTTTCAAACTTAAAAGTTGATTTAGAACCATATTCTCCCCAAACCTTGGAATTATTCTTTACTGAATGGGATAATAAAGGTTTCCTCACTGTATCCAGAAACACTCGGGTAGGTACCACACCCAACCTAATAACAGAAGCTTTCCTCTTCATAAAGAGGGAAGGTATTCTAGCCGATCTAAATACTAGGATAAATTTTTGCGTTTGAGAAGGGGCGTATAAAAAATTGATAAATGAAAGATCAACTGCCTTAATTAGGGAGAAAAAAAGGATATATTACAGGGAACAGTGGAAGGAACTAAGCCTAGCACTCCTGCAAAAGAATCCATCAAAATTCTGGGATACAATTGCAAAGCTTGAAAAAAGGTCATCTCCAATTTTAGAAGGAACTATTTCTAAAAACAACTGGGAAAGCTATTTTGGAAAGCTATTTAATGATTCAGACCATTTTAAGATTATTCCCCTGGATTATACTGGACCTAGATGGGAACATAGCTGGGAAAATATTTCTGTAGATAGGGCTAATTCATTAATACTAAGACTAAAGAAAGGCAAAGCACCTGGTGAAGATGGCCTTCCATCAGACTTTTATATTGCATTTTCAGACTGGTGGGCTCCAATTTTTGCTTCATTATTTTCTTTAATTAATAATGTAGGAGTTACACCACCTAATTGGTCATCTGCTATTGTAGTTCCAATCTACAAAAAGGGTCCTAGAAATGATCCAGGAAATTATAGGCCCATTAGTCTCTTGGATGTTTCTGGGAAAATTTATACCAGGTCTCTTCTAGATACATTGGAGGATTGGGTGGAAGAGCATGCATTGTTGGCCCCAGAACAGGCTGGCTTCCGTTCAGGCAGGTCAACTTTGGATAATTGTTTTATGTTGAAACATGTTATTGATAAATATCTGGCAGGAACTGTAAAGCATATTTTTGTGGCATTCATTGATTTGAAGGCTGCTTTCGACTCTATTTCACGGGGACGTCTTTGGGTTAAATTACAAACTATGAGTATTGATAAGAACCTTTTAAAATGTATAATATCCCTTTATTCAAATACATCCTTGAAAGTCAGAGTTGATGGTACACACCTATCAGACTCGATACCTGTCTCTAAAGGAGTAAGACAAGGGTGTCTGCTTGCTCCCCTTCTTTTCAACTTATTTATAAACGATGTAGTTGAGTTCTTAAAAGGTGACCAATTTTTCCCAGTTAAAATTGGAAATCGGAAATATTCGATCCTATTGTATGCAGATGATGCTATTCTGATTTCCTATACTCAAGTAGGCCTGCGTAGGTTGTTGAATCAGTTTAGTTTATACTGTAAGAATGAACAACTTTCCATCAATTACCAAAAAACAAAAGTGATGGTATTCGGCAAATCCAAAAAAATTTATAACTGGCTACTTGACGGGAATAAATTGGAACAAGTCCCCTCCTTTAAATATCTTGGTGTGGTCTTTCACTGGACTGGTAATTGGTCTTCACAGGTTCAATCAAGTACCCTGTTAGCTGAAAGAACATTAAATGGATTATTAAGATTCTATCGCACAAAAGGGGGCAATATGATTCAACCCACTTTAGAACTCTATAGGCTCAGAGTCCTGCCTAAACTGCTGTTTGGAGCACCACTGTGGGCTCTGGCCAACTTAGATATATTAGAGAGAGCACAAAATAAATTTCTGCGCAGACTTGTGGCAGTTCCCATTTCCACAAAATTAGTATTGCTCCGTGCAGAGTTAGGTATAATGCCAATTAAAACAGAGGCTCTTAGATTAGCCCTCCTTTTTTGGTTAAAAATTATTTTTAAGCGGGTATCTGAGCTCCTTTTGAAGTCCCTCGAAGAGCCTGGTCCAAATTCATGGATGCATAAAATGCAATTGGCTGTCATGAATTTGGGGTTCTCTGTTCCTTTTTTCCTGACTCAAGGATATGATAAAGCAAAATTACTTATACTCCAAAGACTCAAGGATATAGCAATGCAATCCCAGATGACTGAGATTAAGTCCTGCCAATCTAATACATTTTTTGTTTCTTACATTCCACTAAACTCACCCCTTCCTCATTATCTGGTTGATCTTCCAACTTTTAAAATGAAGTTAGCCTTTCTGCATGCTAGATTGAACGTTCTCCCACTGGCAATTCGGATGGGCAGGTACAATAATGTTCCTATGAAGGACAGAGTATGTGTTTGCAACTCTGTTTCAATAGAAGATTTAATTCATGTTCTACTTGAGTGCCCTATTTACAATGATCTTAGGAGCAAGTATATTTTTCCTTTATTGAAGTCTTTTAAGGGAAGTTCTTCCTTTGCGAAAGTTTGTTTTCTGCTATCTGATACTGTGAAATATGTGTCTTTCAGAACATCTAAATTTCTTGTTAGGGCCTTACAATTACGTGCTATAAAGAACAAGGAGGGGTATGGAAAGTGATTTATTTATTGTTGATTATGTATTATATGTATATTGGCTGGATTATTCTTTCTCATTTTAATCTGATTTTATTCCTTCATTTTGTGCAATGGCTGGCTGCTAAAATGCAATAAACTTGAACTTGAACTTGAACTTCACCATTTCTGGCTTCATTCTTTGGTGACCATTAGACCTATGGTCTCAAGGGCCTCTTTGAAATATTATGTATGTATAACTAAAATGTTTCTTCATGGTCTTCAAACCTGTGCATAAGCTAATTTCAGAAACTTGTAGAGCTGAGTAGCTTGGTGGGAACGCCTCCCCCTCCTGAGCACACTGAGCATGCTCAAGCCCACCAAACTACCTTCCTCTCAGTCTCCTTTTGTCCAGCTTCGGAGCTTCTAGTTGAGGAGCAAACCTCCTTTCACTTTTCTTTCCTCCATTCTTGTTTCATTTTTTTATTCTCTTCTGTTCCTCCTCCTTAAAAAAAAATACAAAAATATTTCTTTTCCCCCCTCCTTATATTGACTTCACTTTTCAAGCTTTGTGTGGATGAGGATGTCGACAAGCTGGAACGTGTCCAGAGGAGGGCGACCAAAATGGTGAAGGGTCTAGAAGCCATGCCCTATGAGGACCGGCTTGGGAAGCTGAGGATGTTTGGTCTGCAGAAGAGAAGGTTAAGAGGGGACATGATAGTCATGTTTAAATATTTGAAGGGATGTCATGTTGAGGAGGAAGCAGGCTTGTTCTCTACCGCTCCAGAGACTAGGAGAAGGAGCAATGGATTCAAGCTGCAGAAAAGGAGATTCCACTTGAACCTCAGGAAGAATTTCCTGATGGTCAGAGCTGTCCGGCAGTGGAATATGCTGCCTCGGAGTTTGGTACAGTCTCCTTCTTTGGAGACTTTTAAGCAGAGGCTGGATGGCCATCTGTTGGGAATGCTTTGATGGGTGTTCCTGCATAGCAGGGGGTTGGACTCAATGGCCCCTGGGGTCTCTTTCAACTCTATGATTCTATGACATAAGGTCACTCTCTCCGATACTCATTCTGAGTGTCTTTATTGCTTGAGAGAAGGGCACAATGTCCAGGCTTGCTCTATTTTCAGGGAGTTTACCTCCCAAACATTGAATAACAGAGCCTCTCTTCTGAAGTCTTTCTGTTAGGAGCAAGCCCTCTACATCAAGGGATAAGCAGCCACCAACACAGCCCTCTACACGGCATCGGTCTCCTTGTCAATGGTTTTTTGGTGTCCTTTGGTATTGATACAGTCAATACCAAAGCCAACATCATCCTCCATACTGAAGTCTCTGGCTTAAATATTGGGACCTTCCTCTTCGCTGTCAACAGCTCTGATGGACTCTTCACATCGCAGGACCACAGCTATGACCACTCAGTCACCAATTTTGGAGGAAGCTGCACAGCCATCGCCTACTCCTCCACCAACTCTTCCATCTCAGGCTGGAGATACGGCACAGTCTACGACTCTGTCAAAATGCCATCTCCCCCAGGAATCGACGGCACTACCTAAAAAGAAGAAAAAGAAGGTAAAGCGCCACCTTCATCCAGCCTTGATATTCAGGGAGGAAACCACTTCTACTCATTAGGATGAGTGGCCTCTACTGGTATCAGAAGTGACCCCACCGTCATCGCTACCGACACATCCTGCCCAGTTGGCTTCATCTGCTCAACAGCCTGCTCACCCAACAGACCTGGTATCGATCCTGTTGCCTCCTCTGCGGGACATCCGGTTTTTCCCAGAGGCTCTAGAGCCATCACCACTTCCACCTCCTCTGCCGGCTAGGGATTGCCATCCCCCTTGTGAGGACCAGCGCCAAACAAGACTGTTCACCTGATTACATGCACCAAGACTCCTCTCCAGACTGCTGTGACTATCCCTACTATCATGCTGGTCATCCACCTCCAAGCCTTAGGGAGGTGTCCCCATTCTCATTGCCTTCCTACATCGACCGATACAGACTAGAGCATTTGTGGAGAGAACTTACTCTATACTACTCTCACTGGTGTACTGTGACAAATTCCATCCCACTGTCAGCTACTGGTCTCCTCACTCCTTCTTTTGATACTGGTCTCAGTCACACTCTCAGTCCTGCTTGCCATTGAGACCTTAGGCTCGCCCACACCACCATTGCTCCAGATCTCATTCTCAGTCTCAGTCATGACATTGCAATTGTCCTCACCATTACTCACCAATACCAGAAGCTTCCTCGGTACCCCTGCTGATGCTGGAACACCACGATTGACCACAACACTCCAGAGCGATCTCCCCTCCACCCAGAGTGACGTCTATGGTATCGAGACTACCTCCTGCCACTTCTCACACTATGATGCTAGTCCTGACTACAGCAATGGTGCTACTGACTACCTGAACATCAGCACCTCTCTTGGCTACAGCAGTACCAACATCTACAGCAGTACCGCCTCCAGAGACACCAAAATCTAAACCACCCTCATTTACCTCTTCTGAGTCCTACAATACTGATGAGGAGTCCCCTGAGTCTCATCTACAGTCCCATGACTCGTCACCAATGGCCTTCAGGGAGGCAGCTCTGGACTACACACCCAAGGACATCAAACAGTTCTCAGACATCCTTCTTAGTAAAGACCACTGGCATGGATGTTTCTGTTCCCCTTCACTTGTTCAGGATTCAGTCTTCCAATATATTGATATGAGGGCTCCCACCACTGCACCCATCCCATTTCTTCCAACTCTCCAAGAGGTAATGAAACATTCTTGGGTACAAGCTACCTCTCCCCAGCCTACTCCTCAGCCTCTCAAACACCTGTCCTGGACTGAACAGACATGGACTACCTCTTTAACCATCCCACCCCCAATTTCATAATCGTTGAGACGTCTCAAACAAAAGGGGCAAGAAAATCCACATCACCCACCTGACAGGAAAGGATGTTGCCTTGACATCTTTGGTTGATGTCTCTACTCCCTTATCATGAGTGTCTCCAACACTCAGGCCTGTTTTGCCATTCCATTTGGGAGAAGACACTACCACTTCTCTCCTCCTTGCCAGATGAATGGAGGTCCACAGCTCTACAGTAATACAATGAGTCTGTAGCTGTGTCCATCCTGCAAATCCAGTTGTCACACCATTCTGTTGAGTGCATGGCCAGGATTATGAGGGGTATGGTTGTCCTCTACTGCTGTGCATGGCCTTTGCTCAACAGGATTGATGGAAGACACTTGGAAGTGTATAGAGGACCTTCCCTTTGATGGCCAGGGTCTCTTCCATTCTGCTATTGATGACACAATGGACCACCTGATGAAGGCCAGACTGACTGCAAGGAAAATGGGCTTCAGATCTCAGCCTCAACAGTGTAGGTCTTGATCTTACCGATCTTCCTGGAAATGCACCACCTCTTCTTCTTTCCACGCTTGATCACCTCATCGTCAGTCCTCACAGTCTTCCATGCCTCTCTCTCCATCTTGCCACTCCATTAAGCAGCAACGGACATCCACCAAGAAACCCACCTCCACCACCAAGTCTCAGTTTTGACTCCTCTGGCAGGTCACCACCACTTCCATCCTTCCTCTTCTCCATCCATGTACCATCCAGGGCCCCAGACCACCACTATTCCACCTGGTGGGCCATCACTTCAGATACTTAGGTACTTACCGTCATCTGCCTGAGCTACACCATCAAATTCTTAAATACTCCGCCTACTGGCGTTTTCTTTTCTGCTCCCCCAAGCCTTGTTTTTCTGGATGAAATCGATAACTTTCTACAGAAAAGTGCCACAGAACAGCTACCACCTCAGATGAAAACCACAGGCTTCTTCTCTCAATATTTCACTGTTCCCAAGAAAGACAGCAGTCTCCATCCCATCCATCCATCTCTGTGGCGTCAGTCACTTCATCCAACTCTGTAAGTTCAAAACGGTCACCTTGATCTTCAGGATGCCTACTTACACATCTCCATTCGCCCTCACAGGCAATACCTCCGCTTTGCCATCAGAGACTCCCTATACCAGTACAGGGTTCTCCTGTTTGGCCTCTCAACAGCCCCCAGGATCTTCACCAAGTGTATGTTGGTTTTCATCTCCGTCCTCAGAACGAAAGGCATTATGGTGTATATGTCAAGAAAAGGTTGGACCAAACCTGAAGAAAATACTTTGTGATGTGGGTAGTTAAGAGCACCTGTGAAAAGCCATGTGACTCTAGCTGAGTTGTGCTGATGAGCAACCAGGGGAGAAGGTTGCATCAGGTATGGGGAGAATGCAAAGGTTGGCAGGATTGCATCAGCTAGGGTGTGTATAAATGTAGCTGGGTTTTAGCCAACAAGTGCACACAGTGCCTGAACATGTATGCCGGAGGCTCTGTCAGAAAGAGCAAGCAGAGGGATGCTGGAAGGCCTTTTGGAGATTCTTGTAAATATGTACACATTGTAACTCATTGCCTCCTTGATGGAAGAAAACAATTGGCGTGGATGAGTTTTCCTGGCTACAGTGCATTGCTGCTAAGATATTCTCTGCTGCTGGGCACACTTCCAAAGCTGTGGGAGCAATCTCTGCTATATTTTTGGGTGTGCTATATCTAGACAATTGGCTGCTGATGGAAAAAAACTCTACCACAGAGCTTTCCAAACTTTTCATGTTGATGACACACTTTTTAGACATGCATCATTTTGTGACACAGTAATTTAGTAGGTGATTCAGTAAGTGGAGGCAGCCCCTCTACCTGAGCCTGGCCCACTGCCACTGCTCTCGCCAGGGTCTTCCTTGATCTGGGGTGGTGACAGCAGTGTCGGGAGAGGCAGCTGCTCCACCCAGGTCTGGTCCCCCCACCTTTGCTGGGGTCTTCCTCATTCTGGCATGGTGGTGGCAGAGGCAGCCCCTTCATCTGAGTCTGGCCTGCCCCGGCAGTGAGAGAGGTAGCCCCTCAACCCGTTACATTCACATGACACACCTACACACTGCAGATGACACACTAACATGTTGTGACATACAGTTTGGAAAGCTCTGCTCTACCAAGACATTCACTTGGCTCTCTCTTCTATCGAACCTCAGTCTCAATGTCAACCCCAAGAAATCTCACCTGGAACTGAAACGCTCCCTAGACTTCATAGGTGCAACCCTAGACTCCACCCTTGGGAGAGCATTCCTTCCACATCACTAAGCACAGATCCTTCGATTAGTGATCACCCATTTCCTCGATGGGACATTGTGCTCAGCCTTTCGTGTCCAGTGGCTCCTCAGCCTGATGGCAGCAGTGACCAGTAACCTACATCTCACGTCTTTTATCTTGAACTCTACAGCACTGGTTCCTTCACAACTTAATTCACTATGCGTCAGTCAACACGCATAACTCCTCATCCCAAACTCCGTAAAAGACTCCCTCCTCTGGTGAATGTCCCACTGCAACTTACTCTCAGGAATGCCATTCACCTTACCACTACTGTCCATCTCAGTCACGATGGATGCTTCCCTCCTCAAGTGGGGAGCTCATTCCATGGGGCAGAATGGTTGCTGGATGAAACTCAAAGCTTCCCTTCACATCAGTGTCCTCAAACTCCTAGCACTCATCAAAGCCCTCTGCACCTTCCAGAGGGTCCTCCACGGCCACATTATTCAAAGAGTATCAAACAACAGAACCGCCATCTGCTACCTCAGCCACCAGGCAGGCAGCCACTCTTCTGTCCTCATTCATCTTGCAACCCAGATTTGGGATTGGTGCATCCCCAGGGGAATTCACCCCATAGCCATCCATCTGGCAGGTTAAAACAACATTCTAGTGGATGCCCTGAGCAGGGACTTCTTTCGCCATGGGTGAACATTATCAGATCCGATCTTCCACCTCATAGTATACCCCTGGGGGCTCCTGGACGTGGACTTGTTTTTAAATCACCAGAACACAAAGTGTCCCTAGTATTGCTCCTGGGTAGAGCCAACTTTCTAGGAAATGCATTTCAGTTTCCCTGGATACAGAGCCTTTGTTACCTCTTTGCCCCATTTCCACTCCTGAGCTGGGTCATTGCCAGACTTGTGACCGACAAGACCAACACCATTCTGTTGGTATCTTTTTGGCTGAGACAACATTGTGGCCTTCCAACTGATAGAATCTCCATCTTACTTCTTCTTCCACAATCTGGCAGTCAAGGCCTCCAACACCTGTACCCTCCAGCCTCACCACCGATTACTCCTTGGTCACTCTCCCTGGTCCATTCCCAACTGAAGCATCACCTGTTTGAACCACTCACCACAATTGATGAACACCTTCTTACCTCAAAAACAGCCATCCTTGTGGCCATAACCTCAGCCAGATGAGCCGCAGAACTCACAGCACTTCACTCGGATGAACCTTTCCTCGTCTTGCTTAGAGACAAGGGAGTCCTTCGCCCAGACATTACCTTCCTACTTAAAGTGTTTTCACACTTCTATATGACCTAGGATATCATATTGCCAACATTCTATCCTCAATGTTCTTCAGCTCTTGCATGCTGCCTTCGCTCACTTGACATCTGTTGAGTCTCACATTCTGTATCCAGCAAACGGTTTCCTTTCACCACACTCCTCACCTCTTTGTGTGCTACAAATGCAGACGTAAGGGTCAGAAGGTATCTGCCCAACTCTTCTCAAAGTGGATTGTTCAGGTGATCTGAGTTGCATATGAATTTGCCAACCATCCAGTTACATTCTCCATCTGGGCACATTCCACAAGAGTGGTAACCTCCTCAGCTGCTCTTATTCAGAGTGTGAAACTCCTGGAACTCTTTTGGGCTGTGATGTGGTCCCAGCTTTCCGCCTTCATCCAACACTACAGGATAGACTCAGAGCACAAAGAGTCACCCATTTTGGTTGTGGGGTGTTGTCCTCCATATTCTAGTATCTGACCCACCTTCCTCTCAGTAAGCTGTCTAATCATCCACTTTTGTGAGGCACAGAGACACAAAGAAGAAGGACAGGTTACTTAACTATAACTGCAGTTCTTCAAGTGGTCATCTGTTCCCTCACACAAACCCACCCTATGTCCGCTCTTTCAGAAGTTGTCCTAGAAGATAGAGGACAACACCGCACAACCAAAATGGGTGTCTCTTTGTGCTCTGCAGTCTATCCTGTAGTGTTGGATGAAGGTGGAAGGCTGGGGCCATGTCACGTCCCGACAGTGTTCCAGGAGTTCCACATCCTGAAGAAGAACAGCTGAGGAGGCTACCGCTCTTGTGGAATGCTTGAGTGGACTTCAAAACTGAGAAGGAGGTAGCTTGGTAGACTTGAGCATGCTCTGTGCGCTCAGGAGGGGGAGGTGTTCTTGCCAGGCTACTCAGCTCTACAAGTTTCCAAAACTAGCCACTGTGCAGGCACAAAGACCCACTTGTGTGAGGGTACAGACAACAACTCAAAGAACTGCAGTTATAGGTAAGTAACCTGTCCTTCCTCCCATGCTGAAGGACACAGTAAGGGTTTGTTGTTGTCTCAAACAAGAGAATATTCTTGGAGAATGTCATACTTGTCGCAGTTTTACCCATAAAACTCATAAAAATTGGGAGAGTCATTCAAAATCTGGTGTGGGAGTGAACAGTTTTTTTGGTGGATAGAAGAACCATGATTCTTTATCACTTCTTGGCCATGTGATGACTAGGGACAAATGGCAACAAAAGCAAGGTCATAAAGTTTAAACTCCATTAGCAACAGAAAAGTAACTTCCCTTGAGATTCAGGCTGTCCAGGCCTCTGCCTGCATTGAAATCCCTCAGTACCATCTTAATTGGCAACAGAGTATCATCTGAGACACAATGTAAGCATGCAACTTTAACATTATCACCTTTTTTTCTGATATGATTTTAAAATCTATGTTGCTGAAGAAGCTGGTGAAGCTTTGAAAGCTTGAATAGTGTATTTTATGCTTTGGAGCTGGCCAAATCAGGGGAGGGGGAGGGGGACTAATGGGTGGTGGCAACTGATAGAATTCAGAGGTCCCTTATCCTACTCAAGAGCAGGAGACAGGGCTAGACCCATTACATAAGTGTACAATGGACTCCCACTTTTGTGGGTTCAGCACTCAGATTTTGATTATTCACAGGTTATTTTTTTTAATTATTCTATTTGCTCCTGACACAGAAAAAAAAGTGTTCTTTCTACGAATCTCTAAGTCCTCTAACACAATTCTGTGACCCACTTCCACCCATAGTGTCGTTTCAGCATGTCTCTGTGGCTCACTTCCACTAGGAGCTGACCATCATGCTGGAAGACCTAGAGAATCCTAGAGAATTGTTCCCACATTTAAAAAAAAAAAAAGCTTTTGTGAGTCTTATTTGTGTTTTTTCCACTTTTGCAGGGGTCTTGCAGCCCTAACAAAGCAAGGTGGAGGGCTCACTGCAGTTCATAATCTACTTCTTCCACCACCATATGCTACAGTATATTAATAAGGTTGTGTATTAAACTGAATGAATGAATGAATGAATGCAAACTTTTTAGTTTGAGTATTTGAGTATTTGCTGTTTGAGTATTTGCTGTTATTTGTTGTTGTGTGCCTAGTCATTTCTGACTTACGGTGACCCTAAGGTCATGGGGCTTTCTTGGCAGAATTTGTTCAGCAGGAGGTTTCCTTTACCTTACACTGAGAATTAAAGAGTGTAATTTGTCGTAGTCATGCCACTAGGTTTCCACGGCCAAATGGGAATTCAAACCCTGGTCTCCCAGTGTCCTAGTCCAACTCTCAAGCCACTAAACCATTCTTGCTGTCTGAGGGGCAACCTGTCCTCTCTTTGGGCTTTTCTTCTGTCACAACTTCTGTAACACAATGGCAAACCACCTCTGAGTATTGCTTGCCTAAGAAAACCCTATGGAATTCATGGATTGACGTAAGTCAACAGGCAACTTCAGGACACACGCGCACACACACACACACACACAAGCCCAGCAGCTGAACTAAGATGTCTAATGTCCAGATTTATCTGTTTTGCTGTTGGACTTCTCAATTCTGCCATTAAATGGGCATTGCTTAGAGTGTCAGTCAAAGAGGTGCAGCTCTCCTGATCAATCTCTCTTACCAGCAGATGTTTGTCTCATTCCTTTGCCAGGTACACAAAACTACAGTGGCTTGAGTGTGTTCACTGTTTCCCCTGTGGAAGGTATTATTGGTCTTGGAAAGTTTCAGGAGTTTACTGTTACCTTCAGCCCTGATCATGAGAGCCTGTATTATTCCGACTGCATCCGAGTCCTGCTGTTTGACAAGGTAAGATTGTTGTGGGACCTCTGGACTAGAAATGAGCAATCCTTGCTGCCCTTTAATGCTCAGAACATCCTCCCAGGACACGTCTTGAGTGTATTGTATTTCTCTCTTTCTTTAAATCCATCTCCAAAACCCAGATTTTATGGAAAGACTTTGGCCTTCATCCACAAGCTGAAGCAGGACTTGGAAATGTTACTTTTTTTAGATTCTAGCTCCTACATTCTCCCAAGCAGTATGGCCACTGCTCAGGAGATTGAAATACAATGCATTTCACCTGGAACTTTGCAATTGTAGCTCCAGTCTTCCTCGACTGAAATGTCAGGTGATGGTAGAGGGCCAGTCCAGTGCCCTAAGGGATCCACCAGACTCTCTCAGTATATCAAAAGTTTCAAATTTTGTTTGTTTGATTGACTGTGCCTGCATATTCATGAGATTGCATTGTGGTTAATACCCACTCTCATGCAACATTTCAACAATTAATTTTCACCAGTTCCCTTGAGCCTTTGTATTACTCAGTGTTAGAGTGCTCAAGTGCTTTAGCAATATTATGTCACTGAAACATTAGAATAACTTTGTTTTGGTACTAACATTCCTCTTTCTCTCACTTGATTTCTGTTGAATCTCTTTTGAAATAGTAGCTGACCATCTATACTGGTTAATACAGCAAGAGAGCAATACATTTAATCTGAGAAAGTACTGATTAATTTAAACCAACCTGGGGAGTGGGAATAAAAAGTCTTTGATAATATTGGACACTCCTAGGAAATATTCCAGCATAAGGAACATGTCATATAGATCTGCCAAATAAATCTGTTATGTATAGGGACAAAACCTTCCAGAGATGTTTCACCCATCTGGGGGTAGCCTAAAAGGCCTATAAAAACTGTCAGAAATGTTGTCTTCCTCAATCTCAGGAACTGGTCATTTGGGAAGACCACATAACTCTCCCTTTGTGCCTCCAGGCTTCTGACTTCCAACCTGTGTTGTGCCCACCCTCAATTTGGGTACCCAGTAGGTTGTTGGTTGTTTATAAAAGTACCTAAAGTTTTCCCTGAGCTCTTGAGAAGGACACAGTCCTCCTCCTCCAGCTTACAGTCTAAAAAACATAATACAGTCAGCCCTCAACTTCCATGGGTTTATCTTTCACAAATTTGATTATTTGCAAGTTCTTAGTAGTTCTTAGCTTATGTAGCCTAGGTGTAGTTGAGGTGATAGTACTGTACTGTAATGACAAGGAGCAGCTCCTGGGGACGCCAGCTCTGCCCTCCACTCTCCTCCTCCTCCTGATGCTGCTATTCCCCGACTTCAAGTCTTCCCCCCTCCACCTCTTCTCCTATGACACTGAAGGAGATTTTTGCAGCAGCCAAGGCAAGGCTCTTCACCTGGCACGTGGTACCCACCTCACCCATGTCTGCTCCCCAGAAGCGGGGAAGGATGACACACTGTCCAAAAAAGGACTTGTGCACATGGAATAACTTCCATAACTCTGCTTCCTGGCAGTGGGGGATCAAAAAAGCACTGTCCAGAAAGGAGCTTGTATACAGTAACTGCCCCCTGGAAAGAGGATCACAAAGCACTATCCAGAAAGGGACTTTTGTACATGGAAGTCAATAACTCTGCTCCCAGAAGGAAGGTTTCTTGAAGCACAGTCTAAACAGGGACATAGAATCATAGAGTTGGAAGAGACCATAACGAACAAACACTCAAGGCACCCCCAGCAAATGGCCATCCATTCTCTGTTTAAAAACCTCCAAAGAAGGTGACTCCACCACACTCTGAGGCAGCGCTGTCAAAGGGCTCTCACTGTCAGGAAGTTCTTCTTGATGTTTAGGTGAAATCTCTTTTCCTGTAGTTTGAATCCATTGCTTATTGACCTGTACAAGAAATGAGAAAAGGGGGAAATCACTTAAGAGTAATTCAAACAAACAGCCAGCACATGCAGGGAGAAAGTCAGAAAAGCTAAAGTGCTGAATGAGCTCTGGCTTGCTAGAGGGGTTAAAAACAATAAGTAGGGCTTTTTTGGTTATGTCCATAGCAACAGGAAGAACAAGGAAATGGTGGGGCCTCTGCGCAGAGAGGATGGTGAAATGCTAACAGGAGACAGAGAAAAGGCAGAACTACTGAACACCTTCTTTGCTTTGGTCTTCTCCCAAAAAGAAAGCAATGCTCTACCTGGGGAAAATGGAGCAGATGATGTGGGAGTGGAAATGCAGCATAGCATAGGTAAAGATGTAGTACAGGAATAGATGGCTACTCTAAATGAATTTAAGTCTCCAGTACCAGATGAAGTACGTCCAAGTGTATTAAAGAACTGGCAGAAATATTCTCAGACCCTGGCAATAATCTTTGAGAATTCCTGGAGAACAGGTAAAGTCCAAGAAGACTGGAGGAAGGCAAATATTGCCCACATCTTCAAAAAGGGGAAACAGGAGGACCCAAACAATTATCACCCGATTGGCCTAATATTAATACTGGGAAAGATTCTGAGCACTCCATTAAACAGACAATCTGTGAGCACTTAGGAATGCCACAATCACTGGGTTTCTCAAAAACAAATCATGCCAGACTAACCTTTTCTCTTTTTTTGATAGAGTTACTAGCTTGGTAGATGAAGGGAATGCTGTGGATGTAGTATATCTTGATTTCAGTAAGGCCTTTGACAAAGTCCCCCATGATATTCTTGCAAACAAGCTAGTAAAAAGTAGACTAGACAATGCTATTGTTAGATGGATTTATAATTGGTTGAGTGACTTGAACCCAAAGGGTGCTCATCAATGGCTCCTTTTCATCCTGGAGAGAAGTGATTAGTGGGGTGCCACAAGGTTCTGATCATCATCATTTATTGCAGTCCGCAGATCCAACAAAAATGAACTCAAGCGTAAGACCGAGAGGGGACAAAACATCCATAAGGAAAAATCAAAGCAGTAAAATAATTACAATCAAATTTTATCAGATACACAATGAGCTGCAATCTTGGCCGCCTCCATAAGAAATTTAGCAACAGCCAGGGTCACTTTTGGGTACTTGTTTTCCAACAGGAACCTGATATAAAATTCTGCTGAACTTCCAGGAAATGTACTCAATAGTGGAGTAATCTTATATTGACAGGCCTGATTTTAATAGCTACAGGACAAAAGAACATGCTTCATCGACTCCACTTCCATATTATTTCAAGGGCACCATCTTTCTAGATATGGATCACCAGCAAATCTGCCTCAAAGTAATACAGTAGGAAAAATGTTACATCTGGCCTGAGAAAAAAATTTGCAGTACTTGGCCAGTGACAAGTTCTTTATATAGTCAACTAATTGAAAAGGCCCAACATAATGAACCTTCATTACACTAGGAGGGCAAGATACATACGAGCAAGAGCACAGTTCACTAAAAGCTATGTCCCACAGTTCGAGAGATTTAAGGGTAATATTCAGACCCAGATTGGAGAGAAATGAGGAAGAGAGACCAATTGAAGCTGTTTTTTTGTCAGGAAGCTTGGACCAGCTACTTAACATAATTGTCCTGGGATAAGTATACTAGCAAACCTGGGCCAACCCCAAAAACACTGACTTCCACTCAAAGTTTTAAAGCATACCACCAGGCTCTAATCGAGCGAGGGCTTTCCCGTTTCCAATAAGAGCGCGGAATTAGGGACACAATTCAGGAGGTAAAGAAGGGTCCTTAGGAACTTTGAATGTTGTCTGTCTGTCTATCTCAGATGTCACTCCCCCATCTGGATATTAGAAGCATATAAGAGTTGTACAGCAGACTTGGCACTGAACACTTTGATAGCAGATGGTATATACATGCCCCCTTTAAGTGAAGAAGAAATTAGTTATTGCAGCTGAGCTAATTGATGCTTTCTGGAGAATAGCCAGTCTGTGAATATTCCATGACAAAGTGTGATGGAATGACAGCCCCAGATATGAAAAGTTTTGACCTGTTCCAGAGTATGCCCCTCGAGAGACCAATGACACTGAAACAATTTGTTTTCAAAAACTATTGTGGAGGATGGAGCAAGCCTGTTTTCTGCTGCTCCAGAGACTAGAACACAGAGCAATGGCTTCAAGCTTCAGAAAAAGAAATTCCATCTAATCATTAGGAAAGACTTCCTGACAGTAAGAGCAGTTCAACAGTGGAATATGCAGGTCCTGCTTCTGGTCACATTAATGGCAGGTGCAATCTAGACAACGTCTGCTAGATCAGGAACCCCAAGGCATTGTTCTTGACAGGAGGGTCTTCTTCCTGTCGAGTAAAAGACTCCCCAGTTCATCATGGGGAATCAGAAAGATCTTCAGAGCAGCCTATTGGGACCCGCAAATCATCCACTTGGGAAGAGAGCGGCTGTTGCAGGTCTCGAGGCTGCTGAAAAAATCGCATGGTTCAGAGGAGCCTGAGGGTGAATGTTATACAACCCCCTGTTATGGGCACTACATTATCTGCTTCCAGACATCTTGCAAGTAAAGGTTTTTGTTTTGAATTAAGCAAGGAGTCATTGTTTGCTACAGTGTAATCCTTTCCCTAAAACTTAACTGCTCCTCTGTGAGAAGGAAAGTCTTAAAGAAACAGTACCCTTTTTTAAGATTGCCAAAGTAAAGACATCCCTAGTGCTAATTAGCAAAAGTGCTAATTTTTGGAAGGGGACTTTTGAATACATTTTTCTTCTTCATGGTCTCTGTGAATCACACAATGAAGTATTTCACGCCTGCGCGATACAGCATTTGGAACCTTCTGGAAGCCTAAAATCAGGTGTTTTGGCAGTTGGCCCATCCTCCACATTCCCAGGGTATATAAGGCCCCTCCCGGAGTAACGGTCAGTTCCTTTTCTTCCGCTGCGGTAGCAGCAAGTAAGGAGCCTTTCTGACAGATAGCTTTAACGTTTTTTTGATCTTGGACTGAACTTGTTTCTGATTATCTCTTGGTGGTTTTTTTGGTGATTGGTTGGACAAGGTGCGCGTTTTGGACTACGAGTGTGTTTTTGTGATTTGGGCTCTTTTGTATGGCAACTTTTAAACATTGCAAAACCTATGGAGGGAAAATACCCAACAAATACAGTCATTCCAAGTGTCTCCTTTATCTGGGTGAGGGCCATAACATGGCAAAATGTGAACATTGCCAATTATTTACTTCTCGGACAAGAAGGAATAGAGCGGCCCATTTGAAGGCACTTTTGTGGGAGCAGGTTTTGTCAGCCTCTGAACCCACAACTTTGGGAAAATCTGTTCAGCCTACTAAAATGGCTCAAACATCACCTGCACCCTCCACAGATTGACAACCATTCAGGAGAATCTTGGGATTGAGAGCAACTTGTTCAGCCCTCAGTGCTGACAAAGAAAAAAGGTGATTCAAAAAAGCAAGTCTCCACCTCACTGTCGAAGAAAACGGTTCGAGGTGAGAAAGACAAAATGAAGAAGAGAAAATTGAAGGACTCGTCCTGAGAAGAGCCTTCAAAGAAAATAAAAGGATTGAGCAGCCCAGTCTGCCTGCTCTAGTCCAATCTTTGTCTCCAACGGTACCAAGCACCTCCATTGACAAAATGACGGAGGATATTCGTCATGTGATTGCTCAGGATGTGTATAGAGATATGGTGAGATTGAAGAAGTTTGTGTTACCTCTGAGGGAGAGATCATGGATTCATCTCCAATCCTTTTGGTGGGGTCTGTATCACATTGCCAAGAGTCAAGATCTCCTGTTGGTGGACACTTGAGATTGAGACAGCGTGATTTTGTTGAGTTAACTTCACCACCGAGGCATCAGCGTAGACCTCCGCCATCACCTTTGAGATTCCCCTCTAGGCAGTCACGTTCACGTACAAGATCGCCTCGTCAGTACTGTTATGTGAGAGAAACACCTCTGTACCGTTATCGGTGGTACCCTGAAGAGGAGTTTTCCCTTGACCTCTCCTTGCACTGATGATGTTCATTGGGCATGCAGGCATTCTTGATACCAAGAGGAAGATTCACTGGCTTGCCATTGGTATAGAGAAGAGATTCACGTTCATGTCAACGACCTCATGTTCCGAGGTTGCCCACTAAGTCTCCAACTCCGTCTTGTCGCAGAGTGTTGTCTGCAGTGTCTGGATCTGGACATGACAAAGATACAGAGAGACTCCAGCAACATTCACTTAGTACTCTGGTCTCTCCTGAACGACTGTCTACATCAAGGTACCATTCTCCTCGGTACTATACGGCGAGATCTCCTTCTGTGTCTGAGTCTGAGGAATCTCACGTATCATATGTCCCTGAGCAGTCTAAAATGAATTTTGTATTAACAACAGAATGTATATTACCTACTGATGATGTCCGTTGTTTCTCTGATCTTGTTCTGCGAATGTCAGATTGTTAAATCTTCAAGTTGAGATGGGTAAAGAAGATCTCCACGATCCTTTTTTCCAAGAATTGCATGATAGAGTGTCTGTACCGTCTGTCATTGTACCATTGCCTTATTTGTTAAAGACTGTTAAAAAATCATGGGATTCCCCATCTTCTATTCCTTCGACATCGAAGAAAGTAGAAGCACTGTACCATCTGACTGGGAGTTATCAAGAATGACTGACTCAACATCCAAAGCCAAACTCAATAATTGTTTGCAGCTCAATCCAGACAATCCCAGAAGCTTCATGTGTCACCTACTGATAGAGAGGGAAGAAAGTTAGACAATTTGGGAAAAAAGGCATATTCAAACGCTGCCTTGTTGTTTAAAATCTCGAACTTTGCAGCATGTATAGATGCCTATCAGCAGTTCCTGTGGACTAGGATGAAAAGGTTCATAGATATGCTGCCTGAAGATGAAAGAAAGACTGCTACTTCTCTGTATGGTGAGGCCTATCATTTGTCTTCCCAACAAGTCACGACTTCTAAACATATTACTGACTGTAGTGGCAAGGCAATTGCTGGAGCGATAGCTTTGAGGAGACACACTTGGTTGAGGTCGTCAGGTTTGTCTCAACAAGCAAAGAGTGTGATTGACTCCGTAGGTCTTTTCAGTGAAGGTACAGATACCAAACTAGAACACACACAGAAAATGCACACTACTGCCAAAAAGTATGAGTTCCTGGTACCATCGTAATCATACTCCAGGTATCGATACTGCCGTTACCAACTTTAACACAGCAAAAACAAGAAGTCCAACTCCTGTGCAGCAACAACATCAAACATCAGGGCAGCAACAACTTGAAAGGAAATTTCCAATGTCAAAATTCAGACAATCTCAATATAAAAAAACAGCAAGAGCAACAAAAATGGCGAGTTTGACAACCAATTGAACGATACCTCACTCATGCACTGTCAACATCTTTCTGTCATTGCTACTGTTGAAGATCCAACAGACCTCAAATGTCAGTACCACCATCGATACCATCTGTTCCACTGGTATTGACGGCATGGCGACATTAGATATTGTCACCTCTACCGTCATCACTGATGACATTGATATTGACAGAGCTATTGGAAGTTGTGGGACAGAGAAAAAGCCCTTTGGAAACAAACTGTCAAATTTCATCCACACATGGATCTTGATAACAACAGACTCATGGGTGTTGGATGTAGTGAGATTGGGCTATATGATAGAATTCCATCAACTACCACCAGTATGTATGTATGTATTTATTTATTTATTTGTATCCCGCCTCTCCATATGGATCGAGGCAGCGAACAACTTACAAATAGCATGTATTTCTGTACATATTTCTATACATGCCCCCAACAAGCTGGGTACTAATTTTACCGACCTGCGGAAGGATGGAAGGCTGAGTCAACCTTGGAGCCCAGCAGGATCGAACTCACAACCTTGTGGCTTGCAGTACTGGCATTTAACCAGTGCGCCACCAGGGCAGTAGGATGAATTTGTAGCACACCTTCGTCCCCAGAGCTGGAAGAGGAGATTGCAACATTGTTGGAGAAAGGGGCAATCAAAAAGGTTTCATATGCCCAACTAAGAAGGAGTTTCTCTTCCAAATATTTCCTGGTACCAAAAAGAGACGAGGGTCTTCGACTCATTCTAGACCTAAGAGGTGTCAACTATTATATAATAACAAAACAGTTTTGAATGGTAACCCTGGCGTCAATAATGCCATTGCTGAAGAAGGGGGACTGGTTTGTGACATTGGATTTAAAAGATGCCTATTTCCACATATCGATAAGGATAGAGCGCAGAAGGTACCTAGCCTTTGTGTTTGGGACACAAGCTTATTGATTCAGAGTCCTATCTTTCGGCATAAGCATGGTGCCTCTCCAGAGGGATAACGCCATCAGTGATACATGTGCCAGGAGCAGATAATACATGGGCAGATGCTTTAAGTCGAGCTCTGATGTCCTGTCATGAGTGGAAGCTGGATGACACCATAACTGAAAGCTTGTTCAATCTATGGGCGGTACCGTCCATAGACTTCTTTGCATCCAAGGACAACAAGAAATGTAAGATGTACTGCTCTCGTCAAAAGACAGACCAAATGAGCCTGGGAGATGCTTTCCTCTACAGATGGATGGGACCACTCCTCTATGCATTTCCACTGTTCTCTCCCATAACGAAGATGATCTTGAAGATAAGACAGGACAATGCAAGGGTCATATTGATAACACCTTGGTGGCTGAGACAGCCATGGTTCTCACCTCTTCTCACTTTGTCGAAACATCGGTACCAGAGGTTACCGTCAATGCTGAACTTGTTGACGATGTCCAACGCTAATGTGTTTCACCCAGATGTGCAGAAACTTCAACTGACTGCATGGAAGATCCTGTAAATTCTGCTTTCCCGGAGGATGTTAGCTGCATATTAGGAGCGGCTCACAAACCATCAACTGTTAATTCATATAGCTACAAATGGTACAAATCTTGCAGGTACCTGAGGGATCGCAGTACCCAACCTCGGAACTGCAGTACCACAGACATACTTTCCTTTTTGACACACCTCAGTATCGAGGGGCTGTCATTATCTTCAGTTAAATGTTATCTGGCTGCAGTTTCTTGGTACCTACAGGGTAAGGCAAAACCTTCCTGTTTCTTGAGTCCGACTGTTAAAATATTTTTCCAGGGCTATAAACATGTATATCCTCCAATTCAATCTCCGATACCAGATTGGGATTTACATTTTGTGTTGTTGCAACTTAAACGTAGGCCATTTGAACCAATGGCAACCTGTGATTTGAGGTTGTTATCCTGGAAAACACTGTTCCTGGTAGCCATAACTTCTGCAAGAAGGGCAAGTGAGTTGGCAGCTTTAAGAGTAGATGCACCCTTTTTGAGGTTTCATAAAGGGAAGGTAGTACTAAAACCAGATATCACCTTCTTACCAAAGGTGATATCATTCTTTCATCTGAACCAAGACATTGTTTTGCCAGCTTACATGCAGAATCCAGAAACTGATCTGGAGAAAAAGTTGTATTGCCTGGATGTCTGAAGAGCATTAGCTTTTTATGTTCAATGCACTGCAGCTACAAGGAAAACTAAGTCAGAAACTAGGGGAACCTGTTTCTTCGCAAAGGATATCTAAATGGGTTGTTTCTGCAATAAAGTTGTGTTATGAGATTGCTAAAAGAAAGTTGTCAGTAAATGTAAGGGTGCACTCCACGAGGTCAATGTCAGCTTTGGCTACTTTCATGCATGTGTACAACTGGAGAAAATATGTAAAGCTGCTATGTGGTCGCAGCCATTAACCTTTATTTCCCACTATAGGGTGGATGCAAGGGAAAGGAGTGATGCATCTTTTGGTAGGACTGTTTTGTTTTCTGCAGTTGCTTGGGGGAAAAAGGGGGAAAACCAAATAAACTCTTTCTGAATGAATTGAAGAAACACAACATGATTGTTCTGTAATCTAAATATTTATTTATTTATATTTATTTATTATTCTGATAATATTTATAATATTTATTGTATTGAAATATTTATTACGATTTTAAGAGGGGGAAGGAAAATCTTATGCTGTTTGCTATCACTGGTGTATATTGACAATTTGACATCTCCCACCTCCATCTTTGACAGCTCGCTAATCTCCTGATTGTGTGATTCACAGAGACCACGAAGAAGAAGAACAGGTTGCTAACCTGTAACTGTGGTTCTTCGAGTGGTCTTGTGAAGTCACACAAACCCACCCATCCTCCCCACTTGGTGTCTTTTTCATTAGTTCCTATAGCTGCTACCATGACAGTGAAGAAACTGACCGTTACTGGGGAAGGGCCCTTATATATCCTGGAGATGTCGGGGATGAGCCAACTGTCAAAACGCCTGATTTTAGGCTTTCAGAAGGTTCCAAATGCTGTATTGCGCAAGCGTGAAATACCCCATTGTGTGACTTCACAAAAGACCCCTCGAAGAACCACAGTTACAGGTAAGCAACCTGTTCTTCTTCTTTTTATCCCTGTGGATTTAAAGAATAAGCAATTGAATATTTAGAATGATTAGAATTTTGGAGTGGTGACCTTAATCTGAAACTAATATTAAATTGGGACATTCACTAGATGAAACAATTTAATACACCATCTATAGGAAATAATTGCAATGATCCATGAAAAAGATTTCTTTATTTACTGTTATCCTGACCTAAAAGATAAATATTTTCTATAATTGTTTTGCCTGGATTTTCGCTCTGACTTCTGTAACAAAATGGATTTACAATTTGAATGTGACCAAGAATATGTGCCAGCATATTTTTTGGATTTCTGGATGGAGTTTAGGAGTTATACACACACAGAGATCTATGAAGAAATTTGGACAAATCAGTAATTTGACAGATTTACTAGAAGTGGACTTGGATAATCCCATTACAGAGGATCAATGGGGAGAAGGAAATACCGAAGAAATTTCTGTGGACTTGGATGGATCTAAACCTGATTTATACCCTGAATGTCATATGGACTAACTACAGGAGGTACAACAGGAGAAATTACAAGTCCACAAAATAATTTCCCAAGAGGAGATTACTTACATATTGAAGGAACTGGAGATCCAGAGTCCTGTTGTCTGTATGGGGCCAGAAGATCAAGAAAAGATAACAAGAATTGCTTCAACAAAGATCTGAGATTCAAACAGAGACCCCTTTTGAACTCACAGTGAGATACAAGATAGACTTTAGTGGTCATAGTAATGGGAAAAGATACAGGTTTATGTCCAGCTTTCTGAAACAATGGGGTGCAATGCCAGTGCAATATGATGAAATAGTGATTTTTGAAGAGGAGATCATGAAAATTTTTACAAAGATAGGAGTGGGATAAAAATTAATTTCTTTAATGATAAGGTTGAAGGTATTGCTGGGCTTTTTTGAGATCTCTAGAGATTAAAGTGGGAAAGATTTGGTCTAAGATATTGGTTATGATATTTGATAAAGTACCTTTAAAATTTTGAAACTGTGTAAATAAGAAGAGATATAATAGCTTATGCACGGAAGTAATAATATGTATGAGTGTATTGGTTCAATAGAAATGAAAAAAGAAAGAAGATGATCTTGTGGTGGTAGGCTTTATATCTTTAACTTGCAAGTTTAACTTTCTTAAGTTCACGTGAGAAGCATAAACTGTATATAAATGAATTATATTGATTGTTTCTGTGTAGGCTTATTTGCTATATACTTTAATGGACTAGATTTTAGATTACATGGATTACTAATAATAGTATTTTTAATTTTTTGTTGGTTATTACATTACTTTAGGTTATAAGATTATATATTAGTAAACTAAGATTTGCCACTAATTAAATATGTATATACCTAAATAAATAATTATGATGTTTTCTGAATAGCAACCAAGTAGTTTCTATGGTGTATAATGATGTAACTAATGGTTAGGTGTAACTGTTTGATTACTGGGAGTTGTTTGCAACTAGGCCAGGAACCAATTTTTCTTTTTCTTTGTAGTTTTGTAGTGTTGTTAGGTATGTATTCTCTATATTGTGTTTTTAAAATCTTTTTCTTTTATAGTTTTTTTTTAGTATGGTCTATATTGTTTCTTAGATGTTGTTAGTTGGTGTTTTACTTTGTGTTTTTTGTATGCTTGTATGCTTTTATTAATAATGAAAAATAATTTTAAATAGTGAAATACACAGCTTTGGAATGTGATGGGCTCTCCTTCTTTGGAAGTTTTCAAACAGAGGCTGGATGGCCATCTGTCAGAATGCTTTGCTGGCGTATTCCAGCATGGCAAGAGGTTGGACTCATTGAGCCTTGTTGTCGCTTCCAGCTCTATGGTTCTGTAATTCATTTTCTGTAGCCTCTGTGGCTAAATCTCTTTTATCTTGAGAGATAAAATTTATAAAATTTATCCTTGAGCTGGATATAAGCAAAGCAATTAATATCTTTGCCTTTCTTAAGAAGCAAAAATCCTAGCTGTCTTAAAACAAATAAAAAGCTATCACAAAAAGCTATCATAGAACAAACATTTCTGATTTTTAACCCATTCTTTCCTGAAAACGCCTTCCTGCATTGAGGTGGCTAATCTTAGGGAAAAGTCGCTGCTTGTATTTATACCAAACTTGTAGAAAGGTCTTTCTAATACTGTACAATAATTTTTAAATTCAACATGTGCTTTAATTTTGTTATACCAAGGGCAAAATTTTGTCTTTTTAAAAGAATGCCACAATCTGTCATTTTATTTATGCCCTGCCTTTCCCCCAAAACTGGGATTCAAGGCAGTTCACAACAATATTAAAAACAGTTCCATATAAAAACACAAAAATTATAATGAGAAAACACAATAAAACAAATATTGTATTAAAACACAATGGATTTAAAGGCAGTTTAAAAGCAATGTGATCCATTAAAAGCCCTTTCTCAGCAACCAATCAAGTTGTCAAAACCCCACCTGAATAAAAACCTCTTCCTATAACTTAACTGTCTACCAGTCTGTTTCCCAGCACACACCACGGTGATGGTTATGACCTATAAAGCCCTGTAAGGCTGGATATAGGCTACCTGAAAGACTGTATTCTCCTATATCAGCTTTCCTGTGTTTTGAGAACTTCATGGGAAGGTCTTCCTCCTGCCCAACCACCAAAATAGGCATACTTTGTGCAGATGAAAGAGGGCCTTCCTGATGGATGCTTTCAGGCTGTGAAACTCCCTGCTGAGAGAGATTTGATTAGTCCTTCTCTGTTGTGCTTCCACCAGCCTGAATTTGAAGAATTGGAATATGGTCACCTTAAGTAACAAGTGACAGCCAACGTGGTATAGTGCAGAACTTTCAAAACTTTTCATGTTGGTGACACACTTTTTAGACATGCATCATTTCGCATCACAGTAATTCAGTTTTATTAGCAAACCAGAGGTTAAACTAATCCCTTATAAGAGGTCCGGGCACATACATAAATTGTAATAACGATATGTACGGAAGCACAACATATCTCATGAAAACCTTTTATTTATATTTTTAAAAATGTATGATTTATTTAGAACATAAAAGATAAATTTCCAAGGCTTGGGTGAGGGGTTCATTCTCAGTCCAGGGAGGTGACACACCTACATCCTTCAGGTGACACACTAATGTGTCGCTACACGCCAACGTGTCGCGACATGCCATTTGGAAAGCCCTAGTATAGTGGTTTGAGCATTGGGCTACAAACTTGGAGATCAGGGTTTGATTCCCTGCTCAGCCATGGAAACCCATTTGGTGACCTTAGGCATGTTACGCATTCTCAGCCCCCCAGAAAACCCCATGATAGGTTCATCTTAGGGTTGCCATAAGCTGGAAACAACTTGAAGGCACAAGTCCAGTTAACAGACTGGCTGCAACATTTTAAAAAATTTAAACATTTTTCAACAGGAGACCATGCAAGGTACAAGTGGTGCATAGGTGACTGACCAGAATTAAAACATGGACAGGATCCTCAAGTGCACCTGGGCAAGCTATAAGCAAAGTTGTTCAGTCTGCAATCCACAAAAGTTCTGCAACAGCTTCAACAGCATTTTCAAGATGCTTTTTAACTCATGTCAGCTGCCAGCGGAGCATAATATGATTGCCTGTGATTACTTGATTATGTATGTGTGCACATATATTGCTTGTCAACTTATGGCAAATCCCATGAATTTCATAGGGTCTTCTTAGGCAAGGAATACTCAGAGTGGTTTTGCCACTTCCTTCCTCCGTAACACAGCCTATAGTGCCTGGCATTCATTGGCTGTCTCCTAACCAAGTACCAACAAGGGCTGACCCTGCTTAGCTTCCAAGATCAGAGAGAATCCGATGCCTTTAGATTTTACTGCTTCATAAAATGCAGTGGACAATTACAGTCAGGCTACATTGAAATCCTTTCAGGAAGTCATCCGTATGATCCAGCTGAAAGGAGCAGCCAGGAACCATATGATGTTTGTGGAAGGAGGTGAACCATTAGATGTGCCAATAGAGTCACTGGCTGTGACAACGTCTGTTGCTGAAGAAACTGCCAAAGCAGGTAACACAATGCTAAATCTGTTGTTTCTGTGCTTTGAGGTGCTTCTAGATGAATTCTTAGTGCTAAACACTCAAAAGATGCTGCACATCTATTCTGTCTCCTCACCCTGTTATCCTAAGAGATGGGAGATGTTGGGGTCCACCTACAATGCCAGTGTCTCCTTAGAATTTGGAGGAATTATAGCTCAAAGGAGGCCTGCAAGAGAAGGGTAATGGCAGGATCTTTTCATCTGTGTATACCAGTACTAAGTGTAGAGAGAACTCCAGTTAAAAGTTAAACAAAGTATTTTATTTGTATTGACCAACATAAGAAATCAGATGCTCTCAAGAACCATATAAGATTTTTGGAAAGTGAGGCATAAAAGATTAGGTAGGGAGAGATTAGGGTGAAGCGGGTGATAGTTACCAGTCCTGAAACAGAAGGTCAAAGTGGCGGGGTCCAGACAGCATCTGACGGTAGCGTGGATGAACAGCAGTCTGGGAGCCACGTATTAAGTCCAAGTACTACAGTTTCCTAGGGCCAAAGCTAGGGGTTATGTACCCTGCTTCCTACCCTGAAGGGGGTACATAGACAAAGCGGTAATGGCTTTCTCACAGGATTGACAAAGGAGTCCAGAATGAGGTGATTGTCTTAACCATTGGTGACAAAAAACATCGATGGGAGTGATGACAATCTCTTAATGTCTGCTTGGGCAGGGCGTATAGGGAAAATTTCCATAGGGCGAGATCACACAATGGTCATTGATTGCTTCACTTGGACAGTTTTGCCTGCCTTTGTATTTGAGTGTGCACAGAACCTGAGATGAAAAGATTATCATAAACCCATTTTCCACCTAATCCTCTCTGAACTTATGACCTGACCATGTCTTAGGTCAGCATGACCTGGCAGCATGCCTTTAATCATGTTTCTCAGCTATAAATATGTTCAGTTATGAAAACGGCACCTCCCGCAGGGTGAGAGTGTAGGGTATGGTAACACCCCCCCACCCCTAGATATTGTCTGGTAGACAAAATAACAGAAATGGCAGTGGTAAAACATAGTCTGCACCCTCTAAGAAGATTACATGAGAGAAGTGGTGTGGTTATGTCATAAAAAGCTGTGCCTGGAGGTAACATTTAGAAGTAAAGAATGCGAGATTCCTGTAAATGTAAGGCACAAGTAGCTGCACAGCCTTCACCAGACAAAACAGCCACACAGAAATTTCTTTCAAGGGTGGCATGAGCAGACTTATGGGATCCACCTAGGAATTGTTTGGGTGTTTCTAGAACCCAGAAATACATGAGCCAAAGCCAGATATAAAATAACAGTAGATAAAGTAGTGGTGGATAGTCAGAGCCAGAAGAACCAGTGTAGTTTGATGATTTGAGTGTTAGACTAGGATTCCAGGGGAGAAGGGTTCAAATCCTCACTTGGCCATGGAAAGCCACTTGGTGACCTTGAGGCAGTCACATCCTCTCAGCCTCTGAGGAAGGCAATGTCAAACAAATCTTGACAAGAAAACCCCACAATAGGTTCAGCTTAGGACCACCATAAGCCAGAAACAATATCAGAACCACTTGCAAAATGTTAATTGAGAAGCAAGAAACAAAAGTTGATTGCATCTGGGACTATCTGCACAAACATTTACCAATCTATATCCAATTTCTGTAGACCTTATTTTGTCATTGGCTTAGACTCAATCAAGGAATACGTGTCCCTGAAACTTCAAGACCTGAGCAGAGTAGGATGATGAAATGGTGTCTTGGAGGTCTTTCTTCCATAAGGTAGCCATGTCAATGCCAACTTGACAACAGTTAACAACAATAAAAAATTGTTGAAATCCTTGATAATCTGCTACATACCATTTTGTCATCTAGGAATGGATTTGATATACTTTCAAGAGATGCCTGTGTAGATCAGAGATACAGCCTCTTCTCATGCAAAGTGTTCATTGTGCAAATCATGGAGAATAGGTAGCAGATAATGTAGGTATTACAGAGTAAATACTGGTAAGTCTGGCCTGGCAGAAGACAATTTAACTATGTTTTGCCTAATACGTGTTAAGGGAGACACAGGCCAGCAGGCCTCCAGGAAATGTTGATGTATGGGCAATGTAAAGAGGAGACAGGGAAAGGCAGTAAACAGAAGTCAGGCAAGGTACCAGGATTCAGACTGACAGGGTATCTGCAGTTGCACAGAAAGAAAGAAGGGCAGGAATGTGAAAAACAAGGCAGAGCAGTGACTAATCGCATAAAGAGAGGAAGAGAAAAATGAGGAACTAATGAGATATAAAGCCAGCATGATAAAGTGGTTTGAGTGTTACTTTCGGTATGGCACCCTGGGTGAGGACCCCCAGATATCATTTGATATCATTTAATTCGGCTTTAGCTGGACTGGCTCGCAGTGACCTCATCCCATGTGTTTGCGAGTTCTCCGGACAAGCACGGACAGAGTGCAGCCGTTAATGGTTTGCATTCCATTCTCCATTGAAGCCAGCAACTCAAACCTCACCTGAAGCTTTAGGGAACTTCCCGCCGCAAACTCTTCAATGGCCACATGGCTTTCAGTCAAGTTACTCTTTTATGTTGGGCCATCAGCGTCTCGGCCAAAGTATTGTCTTTACACGCAAATCCAATCATGTTAAAATTGACCTTTCCACATCCTTTGCCAGCACCAAAACCCCTTTTGTTCTCCCTGGGACTGCCGTAGCCGAAAGGCACAATCTTCCCTATAAAAACCTCTCACTTCTAACCGATCTTCGGATCACTTTGGACTGCCATTCCGCCTTGCTGCCAGTTGTCTAAGAGACTCCCCTCAGTGCCCTACACTGAGCTTTCTTCCCTGGAACCCCTCTTCTCTCCAGGACTACGAGACAGGTCGTATTGCCTTTCCTGAACAAACCTCCGCTTCTCTTTCCAAGCTAGTTAGTTTATGTTCTGTCTTTTGTGTCTTTTGCCTTTAATAAAGCATTTTCTGTTATTTTAAAACCTTGTCTAGCTACTCTCTGACCTGCCACTATATACATAGGGTTAGAGATCTTGCTACGTTACTCTGCCTCTTGCTAGCTAAACAGTGCTCTGAGTTCTAATTTCCCCACACTGGTATTTTAATCGGCAAGGCTGGGCACCCCTCCGGGACCCCCCCCAATTTTCAGGGTAACATGAAGGTTGGACAAATCTTGCCAAGAAAAATCTGTGATAGGTTTGCCTTAAGGTCACCATAGGTTGAGAATGACTTGATAGCACCCAATAACAAAAATTAGATATAGCATTGGTTTTCCTGAATTGTGGGGAGGCCATCCTTATGCTGGGTCTTGCTCCTCCCATGCACCAGCCAATCAACTTCACCACCCCACTTGGGAGAGCTAGTCCTTCCTCTCTCCCAGTTCTGTCCTGCCTCTCACTGATGTAGGCCAGGACTTCTCTTTGCTCTGATCTTTGAGAACTTCATTTGCTTCAAAAAGGGAATTTTAGAGATACCTGAGAAGGGAATCTTCTGCTTTCTCTCAGATGTCACTACCTTCATGGGGACAACTGCATGTTGAGGGATGGAGTAAGATTGTAGCCCCAAACTCTCCCCAGACAAGGAGTGTGGGGTGAATGGGTGGAAGAGGAGTTGGCTGCCAGATGAGGCCTATTGTTAGACCAACCTACCCTAACTGGGAAATCAAATCCTGTTCTCAGCGTGAAGACATGTGGTGGATGCTTTGCGTGCCAGAGCTGAAGGAGCATGTGTGCCTGTGAACATGGCCTTGGCCATGCAGATGACTGAACTCAGTGCCCCCTTTCCTCCCACCCCTTTTTGTAGAGGGTTAAGCCATACCCTCAGAGTTATACTGTCAACAAGCAGTAGCCACCCAGGAATCAGGGCATGGGAGGGAAAAGGCGGTGGCTTCAGAAGCCTCGTGAAATGGTGTGACTGAGCATGGTGTTGGTGAAAAGCAATACGGGCCCAATGACAGAGTGTCTGATGAGTGCAGGCCGTAAATGGAAAGGCAGTCAAGGAGGCATCATTCATCCGAGTCTTCTCTCTACTCACAGGTGTGGGGGAGGCATGTGTGTGTTCTGCAATGGCTTCACCCCCTTGCAAGATTAAAAGAAAGAGCTGGAATCCTTAGTTTCAGTGGCTCTCATTGCTTCTAATGGGAGGGACAGAGAAAGAGTTATCACTGGATGAGGGGCATCTTTCCCTAGGGAGACCTTCTGTACATTTGTTTGAAGTGAATACATTTCCTATCCTTCTCAGAAAGGTGGGAAAGTCACTGAATTTAACTCCTGACACTTGGTTGTCTCATTCTGCAACTGAGAGACTGCCAGTTGCAGTCTAAGCAGGAATTTTCTGTTGCACTCTTGATTGATTGCAGATGTTATGGAAGCAGAATGGGTCCAGCCAGGTGTGGCTAGGGTGGTCCAGCTTGTACAACATGCATATACAGTGGCCCCTCCGCTTTTGTGAGGATTTGGGGCACAGAATCCTTGCAAAGGTAGAAAAGGTGTGAATAACTCCCTCCCATGCCCCCCTCCCTATTCCCTTCTGAGGCTCCCCCCTCCCATTCCTTTGCCTTTTGCCCTGGTGCGTAAGCCTTCCTTCTCTACGCCCAGGGAAAAGGCAAGGGAATGGGAGGGGCAGCACTGTGTGGGGCAAAGGAAGGCACATGTGTACCTTCTCCCTCTATTCTCTTGCTGTTTACCTTGGTGCACATTCTCTGCACCAGACAAAAGGCAAAGGAATGAAAGGGTGAGCACAAGAAGTAGAGAAGGAAGACATGCCTTTCCCCCATTCCTTTGCCTTTTACCTTGGTGTGCATTATCTGTGCAGGGCCCAAAGGCAAGGGAATCGGGGGGGGGGACCAGCAGAGGCAAAGAAGGAAGCTACATGCATGTCTCCACCCCCTTCCCTTGCCTTTTTGCCCAGGCGTGCTTTTCTTCCTTCTCCACACCCAGAAATACGCAAGAGAATAGGAGAAGAAGAATGGGGAGAAAGTGAACACACCTTGCAAATAATCAAATTCACTCAGACCCACAAATGCGGGAGGAGGACTATGCTCTTCACCTCATGAGATTATGAGGAAATTGAAGCTATCTCTTACTGATATACCTGTGTCTGGATTGGTTTCAGAAACCCTTTTTTCCAGGGATGGAGAGGACAGCCCTCAAAAATCCTAAGGATAAGAAATTGGGAGCCTTTTAAGGTAGATCTCATGAGGCAGCTTCTCTTTCCATCTACTTGGCTTTCTCAGATTCCTGTGTATAAGAGGGCATGAATAAATTGGCCAAGGGTTTTCGAGTTTTCTGAGGCTTAGTATGTGTGAGGCATCCAACATTTCCACACTGGTGAACTCTGAAGATTTAGGTTGATGCATTTTTAACAAACAAAAAAAGATTTTATTTCTTTATAGGATTTTGGTCTCCTCTTGCTGTTTAAATCTTTTTTAAAATATCCTTTCAGTGTGTTTTGTTTGTAGCTGACAAAGCTAAAACGGTCGAAGGAATAACAATAAACTAAAGAACAACAGCATACAGTGTTTTAGCATGACTACTCACTAGATTAGTGCTTCTTAAGCTATCTGATGTGGGGGACCAGCAGGATTTTTTTGTTTTGCCCTCTGCCAGTGACCACTACGATATTTGTACCATTGACTACAACTGTTTCTTGCTTTCCTGGAAGTTTTCTGCAGATCAGTGGTCAACGGCTTCTGGAATGGCTCAAATCCATGGGGCCACCACTTTGAATACCACTGCACAAGGTGATCTTAGACTGGTTGCTGTCTCTTGGCTTTGGCACCCTCTCAGTGCCTTCTGCAGTATGGGCATTAGAATGCACCAGTCTGCTATGTGGAACTGTTACGAGGCAACATAAGACCACCCTGTTGTGACCAGAATGAATGTGCTTTGTAAATATAGATAGTAATGTGTATTGCTCATGTTCTTGTTGTGTGTGTTCAAGTCATTTTTGACTTAGGATGACCCTATAGTGAATCTATCACAAGGTTTTCTTGGCAAGATTTGTTCAGAGGAGGTTTTCTATTGCTTTCCTCTGAGGCTGAGACATGAGGGAAGAGTGTGATTTGCCCAAAGACCACCCAGTAGGTTTTCATGACCAAGCAGGGAAGATGGGCAAGCTTGTTTTCTGCTGCTCTAGAAACTAGGACACAGACAGTGTGAGTATGTGAACCAGCAAAGTGAATTGACCTATATTGGTTTGATATTTTTCTGGCTACATCTGAGTGTTCATGATCTGGATGGCATTATTGTTCCAGGTTAGCTGTTCAGTAACAGTTGTTGTGATGCCTGTGTGAATCTCAGCTAATAACAAATTTTTTACCAACTCCCCACTACCCTGGTCAACTGATAAAATTTGTTTTCCACAGAAAGCGATAAAGCCACAAATTCTATCCTAGTCAGCCTGGAGTCTGTTCAGTCAGAGACCTATGTCATCCCAGCTGTCAGGGAGCTAAAAGTTGGTGCGATTGAACCACCCAGTTTACTTCTAAGAAGGTAAAGATTAAATAGTTTGCAATAGCAGTGTTCTTGGTGGATTTCTCAGAACCTTCACCCTAATCCAAGGAACATTCACAGTGTTTGGAAATAACAGGATTCAAGTTCTTTGAACAAAAACAAAAGAACAGGATTCAGACAAATCCCTTTGAATCATGTTTTTCAGTCACAGGACTGTTACCTGTTTTGTCCACCTTGCAAAGAATCATTTGTTGACTGGATTGATGGTGCCACAGTCATAAAGTTGAACTATTATATCATGGGATAAGGATATAATTGTCTGGGATCATGGCAGGCTCTACTGTTAGGCAAAGTAGGCAAGTGCTGTTGGTGGCAGATGCTGGGAGGAGCAGCAATAGCTTTCCAGCCATTCCTGCCTCTTCAGAAATATATAGAAGCTGTTCTGAACCTCCACAGTAGCCTGCTGCCATCAGTTGTGGCAGAGGATACCAGATTTAAGTAAAATTTAATTGCCAGTCTGTTTGTTTGTTTCTGTACATGAAATGGAACCATCATCTTTTCCCACTAGGTTGGGCATAAACATGTCTGGTGATCTGTTGGATGGTCTGTGAATAATTTGTGCACCCTCTCGGGCCACCCAGGCCCTCCCAGATGCCACACGGTGTAAAAAAAAACAACAAACAGCCCAAAGATAAAAAGTGTTAGTCCCATCCAGTACCTTGTCCCCCAATCCCCGAGTTTCTATATGCTGACAAGAGGTCTAGCAGAACTAAGAGGGATGCATTTCGCCCATCCAGTTTGCCAGCATAGGAGTCCAAACCTGTTTCTGTCTCAGAAATAGGCATGAACTGAAACTGGAACCAGATTCAGATAGTCAGCTTAACCCAAGCAAAACTGGAATTGTGGTGCCATCAGTTACTCTGAGACCTTGCTTTCAAAAGAAAGATTGGAAATTGGAAAATAGTTATCCAGAGTGGTAGATCTAATGAAGGTTTTTAAATCTTACTTGTAGAAGATTTGGAATATACCATAATCTGCTTTCAAAGAAGTGCTCAAAGGTTCTGCCACCCATGTCCACCCAGCCTTCACCTGACCTTTCTCGTAAGCCAGAGTGAACATGGGTCTAACAAACAAGCAGTTGGCCTTGTTTCTCCAGGGAATGTGCCCACATCATCTGGTTGATCAAACAGAAACTCATCCATCAAAACTGGGTCAGGGTCAGTGAGGATGTTGTGTTCAAAGGGTAAACCAGTAGCGTAACTGACTGAGCTTTACAAGCTTTTCATTTCTTCAGAATGTAGAATTCAGTTGGGAAAGCTTACAACTTCTTCAGCTCAAAGGATTCACTGTCGACCCTGTGAAAGGAACCGTGGAGCGTGGACAAACCAAATCTATCAGTGTTTCGTGGGTGCCCCCTGCTGGTTCAGATGTACGTTGCAGAATTCATTTTATTGCTATTGTGTGTCACACTGCCCTCAAGTTGGAGGTGAGGGTGAGGGTGGATGGGAGGCAGTTTGTGCTTTTAGAGAATCAGACAGAAAATGAGGGCAAAGAATGAAATGTCTTTTCAGTGAATGAAACATGTGCTTTGCCTGCAGTCAGTCCCAAATTCAAATTCCAGTGTCATCCAGGAAAGGAATATTTAGAAATAGGGGCAGGGGAATACAGATTTGCCTGAAACTCTGGACCCAGGGTTTATCTTGCCCATCACAATACATGCTTTCTGCTGAAAACTTGTGATAGTTCTCTAAAACATGTTTCCTTAAAAAAAACCCTGATAAAACAGAGAACTAGATTCCCAATGACATTATATAGTCTTTCCACGTTCATGAGGATTAGGAGCGCAGGACCCCTGCAAAAGTGGGAAAAAATGTGAATATCTGTAGTGCCCCCCCCAACCACATGTAGCACACCATGGATTCAATTGTACAGTACACAATACATTTGATTCTGTGATGAGGAACATGGAGCCACCCAATTCTGCCTTTGAGGCTGTAAGTTTCCTTCACAAGGCAAAAGGAGGTGGATGATGGGGCTTTCCACTGCCTCCTACCCCATTTTTAAAAAGAACATACAAGCCTCGCCTTACATTTGCAGTCACTTGTATTCTCAGTCTCCTGCAAGGCTTGCAGAGAGACTGTGGTTGCAAGGCAAGACTTTTAAGTTCCTATTAAAAATGGCACAGGTCAGCAGCAGAAGCAGTGCTCAATTATCCACAAATAATCAGATCTGAAAACATTAACCCAAATATGAAGGGCCAAATGTATATGCCTTAAAATGTAATGTATAGATTTTCTTAAAAAATCAAGGTAGGGTAGGACAATAACGTTCAAAATTACAGCAGGAATGGAGAAACCTCCCTGCTCCTCTTCTGGTCATGACCATGTTTGTGCTATAGGGCAGTGGGCATAAGTTACTTGTAGAGCATATGCTTTGCATACACATGGGGCCTTTCTGCACTACACTTATTATTCCATTTTCAACATCCTGCGGAATTCTGGGGTTTGTAGTTTCCTGTGGCCAAAGACCTCTCTTGCTAAGAATTCTAAATGCCCCCCCTTAAACTGCAAACCCCAGGATTTCAAAGGATATTGAAAGTGGAATAATAGCACCATAACAGTGTAGTGCGGAGGGCCCATGGTCTCAAGTGGCCTGAATCAGTATAAAGCGGCTTCCAGTATTACAAGGAGATTCGAATCAAATCAAACGTTATTTGCCTGAAGCCAATGACTGTTGCAATTTGAAAAAGTGCAGTAGATAACTAACAAACATAACAAAGTAAACTAAAGCAATCATATGTTGAAAAAAATATTCCTAATACTTAAACAGATATAAACTAGATATCCAAAGGTTTGGCATGCATATAAAATTAATTTAAAAATTAAAATTGTACCATTTAAAACTTAGGACTTCAATGTAGCCCATATTTTAATAGCAATTGATTTGTTTTTTTAATATTTTTATTAAAGTTTATAGTTGAAAATAAAAAAGACCCCCCTTCCCCACTTCCAAGCTTATTTTCCAGTTGAATCTGCTTGTTTTCATACCATTACATAGTTTCAGCTTAAAAGATCATCTTACATTGTTACATTGCCTTATTACATTATTAACTTACATTACATGCAATCTTGCTTTATTCCTTTTTCTTTTCTTATGCTTTATCTTTATCCAAGCTCAACACTTCTCTCCATTCCCTTTCAAAGTTCTGGATAGGCTTATTTTTCAGTGAAAATATTAACTTTTCTATCTCTACCATATCCAGAACTTTTAATTTCCATTCTTTTATATCAACATATTCCCTTTCTTTCCAATGTTGCACATATATCAGTCTTGCAGCAGTTATCAAATATAACATTATCTTCTGACGGCATCTTATTTCTCTTTTTTGCCCTAGCATATTTAACAGATAAAACTCTGGCTTTGTTTCAAAATTTAATCTATAAATTCTTTGAATTTCATCATGTATTTCCTTCCAAAATTTCTTTGCTGTCTTACAGGTCCACCACATATAAAAAAAGTCCCCACCTTTTCATCACATTTCCAACATCTTACATTTCCATTTTTAGTTATTTTTTGCAATCTTTCTGGTGTCATATACCATCTGTGTAACATTTTATAAAAATTTTCTCTTAACTTTAAACTTGGTATAAATTTTATAAGTGTTTTCCATGCCCTCACCCATGTGTCCAGCTCAGTTGGATGTCCAGTATTTTGTGCCCATCTAACCATATTATCTTTAACAATCTCTGATTCCATTTCTCTTTGCAACAATAATTTGTAGAATTTGGAGATTCTCTAGTCCCCTTCATCAGTATATCTAATTCATTTTCTTTTCTTTCAGATCCATATAATTTTTGATCCATTTTGAATCTCTCTTAAAGTTGTCTCCATGGGAACCAATTGAATTCATGTCCTAAAGCTTTTAGTTTTAAATCTCTTTATTATACACATTTACATTCACCTTCTCATTTTCCCATACCCAATATACACGTAGTACCAATGAGTAATCCAAAACGTAGGAAAATAAATTAAAGTATGATATAGATTTAACACAAACCCAAAGCACATAGTTAATGACCTTAATTTAAATCCCTTAACATCAGCTTTTCCTATATACACAGAGCTTAAATTTCTCCTCTCTCTCTTCTTTTGATTATCCCTTAATGCATAAACTTATTTATCCAGTTATATTGAATCTTCACTCGCACCTTTTTAACCATAAAAAAAAAACCTCTTCCCTTATTTTCTTTTTCTTCCATACTAGTTGGTTCTACCTTAGCTTTTCCCGTCCAACAATAACTTAAAACATCACATCGACTTACTCCACTTTCTTTCTGAATATCAAATTCGCTAAATTTCCCTGTTTGTAGTCATTTCGTTCTCCTACTTACTATATTTCCATTTTCTAAATCCCATTATCCTTTATCCAATGTAACACTGATAATTCTATTCAAATCCTAGTTGTTACGAACCTTTATCACGTGCTTCACCTATTCTTTATTCCTTGTTCCTTTAATCACTCCTACTTCCTATTTAGGTTCCAATATGGGGAGGATCAGATCCCATTCTTCATCTATTTTTTCTTCTGACTTTTGTTGCCATACTGCTGTTAATTTCCCCATTTCCCTTATTTCATATATTTTCAATAACCAATCCTCTACTACAGGGGATTCTTCTTGTTTCCATCTGCTGGCATAGCACATTCTCGCTGCAATTATCATATAAGTTAATATCTTGTGGTATGATTGCTTTTTGAGTGGTCCTACACGCTTGTACATATTTAATAAATACACCTCTGGAAGTAATGGAAAGTTCTTTTGCTTAATTTTCGTTATATTATTATGTATTAGAACCCAATTTTTTTTCGCTTTTATACAGGTCCACCAAAGATGGAAAAGGGTTCCTTTCTGGTCGCACTTCAAACACTTATTTTTATCAGTTTTACTCATTTTTGCAATTTGCACTGGCGTGTAGTACCACCTATAAAAGATCTTAAAGTAATTTTCTTTTAAAGCTGTGCTCTTCAATGTTTTATTTATTAAGGACCAAGATTTTTCCCAACACTCCAACATGTCCTAAAGCTTTTAATTCTTCTTCTGTATACATTCTTGGCTTATCCACTTCCCATTTCAGCAACTCTTGATAAGTTAATAGATTTCCTTGTTTTGTTGGGGCAATTTTATATGCTTCTTGGGGTGAAGTCCACATCGAAAGTCTTCCATAAAATTTATGCTTTATTTGTAACCAAACTTCCAATAATGTCTTTCAAATACAATGATTATTAAACTCTTTATTCACTGTTACTTTGTCATAACATAAGTATCTCTGCCATCCAAACGTATTATTTATTCCTTCCAATTCTTCAGTTGTTGTGTTTTCTACTTGTATTAAATCTTTGATTAGGTCTAGACAGCATGCTTTGTAATAGGTTTTTAATGATGGCACATCAAATCCTTCTCTCTCTTTTGCATCTTGTAAAGTTTTAAATCTTATTCTTGATTTTTTTCCCTTGCCAAATAAATTTTCGAAGCTCTTTTTCCCATTCTTTAAAGATTTTCTCTCTTCTTATTATTGGTAGATTCTGGAAGAGAAACATAAGCTTGGGTAGTAAGGACATTTTAAAAGCATTTCTCCTTCCCAGGAGAGACAAGTTTAAATGCATCCATTTTTCCATTTCACTTTTAATCTCCTTCTATATCTTCAAATAATTGTTATCAAATAATTCTTGATTTTTATTTGTTATTATAATACCTAAATATTTTACTTTCTTAGTGATTTGATATACAGATCTTCTCTGGTCATCTTGTTCTTTTTTTGTTATCTTTAATGTCATCATCATTGTCTTTTCTCTATTTATCTTGTATCCTGCCATTTGTCCATATTTTTGTAAAATGTCCATCAATGCCTCAATTGATTCTTGTGGTTCCTGAAATATTATTACATCATCAGCAAAAGCTTTGTATTTTATTCTTTATTCTCATACCTCATATCTGTAAGTCTTCATTTATTGCAATCAGTAATACCGCCAATACTTCTATAAATAATAGTGGTGATAAGGGGCACCATTGCTGTGCCCCCTTATTTATAGCAAAGCTTGTCATTGTATCTCCATTTATAGTTAGCTTTGCTGATTGATCCTGATAAATCATTTTAATCCATTTACGAAAAGCTTCTCCCAGGCCATATTCTTTTGAAACTCGATGCATGAATTCCCAGGAAACATTATCAAAGGCTTTTTCTGCATCCAACAAAATAAAAGCTATCTTCTTCCCTGGGTTTTTATCATAATATTCAATCACATCCAATAATGTTCTTTTATTATTCTTCATATATCTGCCTGGGAGAAAGCCTGTTTGACCTTCGTGAATCTTATCCTGTAACACATATCTCAGTCGTTTTGCCAATATTGTCACCAGTATTTTATAATCTATATTCAGCAAAGAGATTGGTCTATCATTTTTAACTTCCCTTTTATCTTTGTCCTCTTTGGATATCAATACAATGTTTGCTTCTCCCCAGGATTGTGGTTTTCCATAATTCTCTATTTCTTTCAAGGTTGCTTGATATGGTTGAATTAATTCTTTTACAAATCTTTTATAATATAGTGCAGTAAATCCATCTGGTCCTGGTGCCTTATCCATTTTCAAATCTTTTATTGCCTTTTCTATTTCAGTTAATGTTATTGACTTATTTAACTGTTCCTGTTTCTTCAGCAATATTTTTGGGATCTTAATCTTAGTAAAAAATTCTGTCCACTTTTTCTCGTTTCGATACTGAGGGTTTTTTCCATAAAATAATTTTTCAAAATATTCTTTGAACTTCTGTTTTATCCTTTCATGTTGCATAATCATCTTCTTCCCATTTTTCAGTTCAATTACTATATTCCTCTCTCTCTTCTTAAGTTTATACGCTAACCATTTCCCAATTTTGTTAGCTTGTTCAAATTCGGTCAATTTCATCTGTTTCTTCTTTTTTTCTGTTTCCTCTGATGTGTTCAGCATTATCTCTTTTTGGACTGTCTTTATTTCCACTTGTAGTAATTTCTTCGATGGGTTTTCTCTAAATGCTCTTTCTTTCTCTTGAAGTTTAGTCGTCAACTCTTGATGTTTCTCTCACCTTTTCTTATTCTGGATTTGTCTTTTTTGTATAAAAAAAACCCCTGCTTTAGATGCATCCCAGACTGTCTTCATCTTCATGTCTTCTCTTATATTTTCTCTAAAATAATTTTTTAACACTTCTTTTGCTTGTTGTACTATCTCCTCATCATTTATTAAACTGTCATTTAAGCACCAGTGAAAGGGTTTTGCGGTGTCCTGTATTTGCAGCATCACTGGATGATGGTCTGAGATGATCTTAGGAAGCATTTCTGTCTTTTTTATCTCTGTTAGCAAGTGTTTGGAAATAAAAATCATATCTATTTGAGACCAGGATTGATGTACTTCCAAATTATAGGTAAAGTCCTTTACATTTGGATAAAGGGTTCTCCATACATCCAAAACTGATATTTCTTCACACATCTCAAAAAAGTTTTTGGCAGTTTACCTCTCTTCCCTTGTTCTTGCTTATTTGAAGGGGTTATTTTATCCATGTTGACATCCATGATTCCATTCTAATCTCCTGCTGAAATCCAGTCTTCATATTCATATTCTGATATCTTTTCTCGCAATTCTTTATAGAATTTTCTTTTATTTTCATTTGGAGCATATACTCCTACTAAAAATATTTTTTGCCATTTTTTACAAATTCTACTCCTAATATTCTTCCATCTCCATCTTCCAATATTTTTTTTTTGTTGGGATATCCTTATCAATATATATTGCCACTCCTTTTTTTCTTCCCATGTAGAGAGGTAAAACATTAGCCTAATATAGCAATTGATTTTAAAGTTGGCAATTTTTAGTCCAGTCATGGTCCTCAAGGAGAAAATTCATATATTGCATATATTCATGTATAAGTCTAGAAATTTTAGTTAAAAAATCAAAAACCTCAGGTTGACCTACCAACAGGTCAAAGTAAGTATTGTACCTTAACTCTTATCATAAAAGACCATCCTCTTCTCCAAGTAGAATGGTAAAAGGTGAGAGCTTAGTCTGTCCTGGAACAAACCTAAAAGAAGCATTGACCTCCTACTCTCTCCACCTCAGACCCTCAATTTATCCATAGCTGGTACTAGTTTCACAAGAAGAAATTCTCTCAATTATATGTAGATCTGGATTTGAGAACTACATTGGTTTGAATTGTTAGTCCCAACTTGAACAGAATCAATGAGACTGACATAAACCTAAACCTAAAAACTAGTCAGAAGATGACCCCATGGGTCTACTCTGGTTGGAACTAGTAATTAGGTTTTCAGGCCCTCATCTTTAAACAACCATTGGATTTCAAAAGCAGTCCTAGACAGCCCCTTCTCCCTTCCCATTTGGCTACTTGCAAATTGCAGCCCTTTTTCTCTAATAAGAATTGCCAAAGACATACTTCCTTCCAAATTTCAATAGCTACCAGCCAAAAGGGCGTCTTATACAACACTCTTCAGCTAACAGACCATGCAGCTTCCTTGAAAATGGGTCATTTGGCAGTGTATTTCAATGTTGTGGTCACTTATCTAGGTGTCAGTCCCATTGTACGTCATGAGGCTTGCTTCTGTACAGCATAACACCAGTGGTGTCAATCACCTGGTTCACACTGGTTCACATAAAACCAGTTGTTAAATGGCCCCAAGTAGGCACATTAAGGAAGTTGTGGCAATGGAGATCTCATCTAAACATTTGAAAGGTTGTTTTTTTCCCCCCATAAGGGCTGTTTGACAGTGAATGAGACTGCTTTAAAGAGAAGTTGAATTGGCTCCTTTAGAGGTGCTTTAGGTGTATATTTGTGCATGGTGGAAGGTTGGACTAGATGATTCCATAATTTTTTGACATTAGAAAGCTGATATGGTCCTTCTGAATGCCAGATCACTAGACACTAGAGTTACCTTTAATAGCTGTGTAGAAGAGGGAATTTCAGCAGGTGTTGTTTTTTAATCTGGTTATGTGACAAGCAGCTCCTGCTGAAATTCCCTCTTCTGCATAACCATTAAAGGTACAGGTATCCTCTCCAGTTTTCATTCTAAAACCCATCTGGATATACTCAGGGCAGAGAATTATCTCTTAGATTCTGTGGGAATTCATTGTTGTTCAAGGGAAGTAAATTTATGTTCTCCCTTTATAATCTATAAGAGCAAACTAAAAAAAGAACACCATCTTTGTTCACTATTCCATATGGAAATACCTTTCAATCTCTTCCATTTTGTTCCTGCAGCCCAATCAGCCTGTGACAGGGTCAGCCATATTGATTGTGAAAGGAGACATCAAGGAAATTTACAGCGTCTACTTTATGGGTAGAATTGTGACTAAGGAGCTCCCACCAAGCTGAGACTCCAGCCTACTTCTTCTCTGGGAAAAAGGGAGGAGGACTCATTCCCATGAATCTCTCAGAACATCTAGAACTGAAGCAAGGAATATTGGATGTTTTTTCAAAACTCAAGAAACAACAGACAGACTTTGGACAAATTGTTTAGTGAACTTTCTTGAAACAATTGAAAGTGCGGAGATCATTAGCACCTTTAATTTAAAACTAGGTCTAAAAAGGAGGGTTATGTAAGAATAAACAGGCTAAGAAAACCATTTTGCATCAGTCTCAGGTTTCAGTGTGAATGGCACCTGAGAGTCAGTAAGCCTTGTCCTTAAAGGCAAACTACATGTGATGTCAGGCAACCTTTTTTCTTCTTTGTTAACTAACACAGCCATGGGGATCTCAAATTTTTGAAATGAGTTTGACACATTTCAGAATGACATACTGCAGACAAAAGTTTAGAAACACAAACCTGCCTTATTCTGTGTAATCCAGTAGTACATTAAAAATTTTCATCTGGAACAATGGCACATACCCTATGTTTGGCCTTTATTTAGCCACACTGGCCTGTCATATATAATCTGTGTCTTTCATTCTTGAATATAAAAAACAATTCTTCAAGTCAGTCCCAGCTGGAAAGAATGTTTATTCTGAGAAGTGTATCCATTAATAAGTTCATCAATAAATTATTGTTCTCCTTTTTTTCCAGTTAAACTTCTTGTAAACTCACAGGCCAGTTGTCATACATTCTCCAAAATAACTTTGATTCACAGTCCAGATTACCATTCAATATCACAATTGTAGATTACGTTGTGACAGGTCCTCATCTTCATCTAAACTCCTCATCTTCATTTAAGCTCCTCATCTTCATCTAAGCTATCTTTAAGCTTTTGTGACAATTGTGACAGTTGTTCTTCTTTGTGGTCTCTGTGACTCACACAAATGGGTTGTCTGTGCCTGCACAGTACTGCCTTCAGAAACTTTGAGACCTCTATACCTAGCATTTTGGCAGGAACCTCTTCCCCCTCCCCTGAGGCTATATAAGGCTGCCTGCTGCTATTGTTACTAGTTCCTCTTCTTTCCACCGTATCAGCTGCGCCTTTCAGAGCCTTTCATCTGAGAGATTTCTACCACCTTACTGTATTCAACCTTTGACTTTCCTTGACTTCGACTTCCTCTTTCAGATTCTGGCCCATGATTTATGACATCGACAGCATTTTTTAAATGTTGTCAATCATCCAACGTAAAAATACCTGAGTACAGTGGGCATTTGAGGTGCCTACTTTGCCTCAGGGAGACCCATAACGTTTCTCCTGTGCTCATTGCCAGTCATTCATGCCCCAGACTAGGAGGAACAGGGAAACAAGACTTCTTTCCCTCTTGTAGGAGAAGACCCTTAAGCCTACAGCCTCCCCCTCTGCCTCTGCGGCTTCCTTGATGTCTGTAGTACCTGCTGCTAAGGGTTCCTCTTCTAAAAGATCCCTTAATCATTCGATGATGGAGACTTCATCAAAGAAACTATCCCACCACTCTTCTTCCAAAGAAGTGTCTTGGAATTGGCTGGTTTTGACTCCCTGACCTAAATACCTATGAGCCAGTCAAGACCTTGGACATCTGTGTTAGAACCGACAATACCTGACACTCCCAGCCACTCCATCAAGAAGGAGCTTTCTAAATTGAAGCAAAAGAAGAAGCAGATTGTTATCAAAGAGCCACTGTATCTTCATCTACTCACTGTAGTCACCATTTTGGAGACCTCTCCTCAGCCCTCAACAGTAGTATCTCAGCAACAACTACCATTCAGTGTTGCTTCTCTTCAGGGGCCAGATCACTCTCATTCACCATTGACTTCCCCTGCTGTTTCTGAGGGCAAAATATTGGAGCATGCCCCTGCCCATCAGGAATGAGGAGTGATGACAGTCAGATGGAAGTTCTGAGATGCACATCTGAAGAGAGTCGCCCGTCCCCTCCACCTCACTCCCACTGCAAACCCACACACTCTCCAATCCCACTTCATTAGCATCGAACGGAGTGGTCTAGCTCACAGTCCTGTTTTGATTACTCACATTCTCATTCAGGATCTACTTCTAGACATTATCACCAACATCAAGACTCTCATCACACTTGATCTAATTCATGATTCCAATTATCTACTCAATCTCATTGGTATTGACAAACTAAAACAACTCATTGAGAACAGTCTTGATCACGCCAACCTCAAATCTATTACTATTACTTTCCATCTGATTCTTCTGATGACTATTCATCTGAAGAATACAACATCCCTCATCATCAACAGAAAAAACAATGATATTATGAAGAAGCAGTATCTTGACAACATTGACATTCCTCCAACCAGCCAAGTTGGGTTCCCGCCAATTTCTTCCATCTAAGCACCGCCACTCTCAATTCCCTGCAGAGAAGGCTGCAACTCAACCAACAGCAACAACCACAGCCTGGGTTGTCAAATGGGACCCCCCCCCGCATCTCATGACTGCTCTTCTCATGACACATCTGCACGCCAAACCCCTGAAGTACTTTCCTCCCACTCTCCTTCTCCTACCCAATCCGTGTCTAATGACTCTGATGACTCTACTGATTGGGATAATGACAAACTTCCTGACCTGGCTGTCTCCCAAGGTGAACCCATCTCTCCATCAGATGACATTCATGACCTTATTACTCAGATGGCTAAAAATCTCAACTTCACCACCAAAGCCTCTAAAGAGTCCATCGACGATCCAGTGTACCACCAGACACAAGAAAAAGCACTGACTTTACTTACTTCATGTCTTTAAAAACACTTGGTCTCCTACCAAGGCTCTTGCCACAACCACGAAATTGGACTCTTTATAAAAGGGCAATAAAGAGGAGTGGCTTCAAAACCATCTGAAGCCTAACTCCATCACTGACACTGCTCAGGTCAAGACTTCTCAGAGACTTCATGTGAACCTCACCCCAGATAAGGAAGGGAAAAAGACGTCATAGAGGGGGAAAGGGGAGGGAAAAACCTAGTCTAATATGGCGCTGATATTCAGGATGCCAGTTACTTAGTGTGGATGGCAGTGTGCAACCAGATTCTTTGGGAAAAAATAAAGGTCTTCATCAGTAGGTTGCCAGATGATGAGAGAAGAGGGGCTGACGTACTTCTTGTCGAGGCTTGCCACCTTACAGTGAGGCATATTGTCAACTGCACATGGAAGGCTTTCGCCTCTTTGGTAACACTTCAATGTGCAATTCGTGGCTTCATTCCTCTGGCCTCTGTCCGTCAGTGCAATCTCTTGTGGAAGACCTCCCCTTCGACTCTGCAGGACTCTTTAACACCTCTACCAATGAGAAGTTGGAGCATGCCCACAAGATGCGCTTGACTGTCAAAAAGTATGGGATGCAGCCACAATTGCCTTATAAATATTAATATCGTTGATATTGCCCAGCTTCTTGTTGTCTGTCTATCAATGATCTTCACAACCATCCTCAGGTCTGACTAACAAGGGGGAGGAGGCAGCTAGCGGGGAGGAGCTTTATTAGGAGCTACCAACAGGCCTCTAGCTCATTTCCCAGAGGAAAGAGCAGAGGAGAGCTGGGCCTGTGAAGACATCCTAGACCAGGTGTGTTTTACAGGCTTGTTTTTGCTGTGCTTGTTTTTGCTGTGCTTGTGGGGCCTTGCTTGTTTTTGCTGTGCTTGTGGGGCCTTGCTTGTTATTTGCTTGCTATTGATTGCTGGCTATTGTCCTGGCCGTGGGCTCTGCCTGATCACACGGTCTGACTAACAAGGGGGAGGAGGCAGCTAGCGGGGAGGAGCTTTATTAGGAGCTACCAACGGCAAGCGCCTTTGGCGCGCGCACTTGAACTCCTTTACTTTCTCGAGCTTCTCCTGTACTACTCTCTGTAGTTTCAAGGATGGAAGGAGAGGGAGCTGCTGTAGTCACCTGTAATACTTGTGGCATGTTCCTTTTCTTGCCACAAGAGGTTCTTGGATACACCTGCACCAAGTGCAAGCTGGTCACCTTCTTGGAGGAGAAGGTTCGCCAGCTGGAGGCACGAGTTTCTGATCTCCACCTTATCAGAGAAGGGGAGGAGTTTTTGGATAGGGTAGAGAAGACCTACCAGAACTCCAAATACACAGAGGAGCTGCCAGATCAGGAAGCCAGTACACAGCGCCAGGAAACGGAGGCTTGGGCAAATGTCACATGGAGGAGTAAAAGGACCAAAAAGGTAACAGAGACTCTTAACCTACACAATCGCTTTGATGTACTTGGACTTACAGACAAAGAGGAGCACTACACAGAGGGAACAGAATGTCAACAAGAAAGAATCCAACATCGGCAACAGGAACTAGATCAACGCTCCCAGCCTCAACAGAATGCTCAGGCAGTCCTAGTAAAACACGCTTATCGAGGAGCCCAGGGGAAGCCTCAGAAGAGGCGAGTTCTGGTTGTTGGGGACTCTTTGCTAAGAGGAACTGAAACAGCAATCTGCAAAACGGACAAGCTCAATCGAGAGGTCTGTTGTCTTCCTGGGGCCAGGATCAACCACATAACGGAGAGGCTAACCAGGCTAGTCAAACCCACTGACTATAAGCCCCTCATTTTGGTTCATGTTGGAACCAATGACACTGCGAGGAGCAGCCTAAACCACATTGCAAAGGACTACGAGCGTATGGGGACGAAGCTTAAGGACCTTGGTGCGCAGGTGGTCTCTCCTCTCTGTTTAAGGATACGGCACACATAGGGAAAGGGCAATAGTAGAGGTCAACAGGTGGCTCCACACATGGTGCCGCCAACAACAGTTTGGGTTTTTGGAACATGGCCTGAATTTCCATGAACATGGGCTTCTGGCGAGGGATGGGCTGCACCTCACAAAACTGGGCAGGAATGTTTTTGCTAACAGTCTTGCAAGGAAGATTAAGAGGTCTTTAAACTAAGTTCCACTGGGGAGGGAGACAATATTATTCAGGGCAAGGACTCAGAGAACACAGGGGTAAAAGGCCCAAATGATACTGGACAAGTAGTACAAGTGGCCAATGGCGGAAGGAGTAGAATCAATAGTACAGGACTTGCAGGAAGGGCCCAGGGACTTAAGTGTCTCTACACTAATGCAAGGAGTATGGGAAACAAGCAGGATGAGCTTGTACTCCTAGTACAAGAAAATAAATACGATTTGATAGGCATCACTGAGACCTGGTGGGATGAGTCTCATGATTGGATACAGGAATAGAGGGGTATAGCCTATTTTGTAAAAATAGACCAAACAAGAAAGGAGGAGGAGTAGCCTTGTATGTCAAGGATGTTTTCACCTGTGAAGAGATCCAGGACTTAAACCCAGAAAGCCAGGTCGAGAGCATTTGGGTAAGAATTAAGGCAGCGAGAAACAATAGGGATATTCTGGTGGGGGTTTACTACAGACCTCCAACCCAGGCTGAGGACTTGGATGACGCCTTCCTCAACCAAATGACTGCACATTCAAAGAGGAGGGATACAGTAATAATAGGAGATTTCAATTACCCGGATATATGCTGGCAGTCAAACTCTGCCAAGACAGCAAGGTCTAGCAAGTTTCTTGCTTGTCTTGCAGACAACTTCATGGTCCAGAAGGTGGAAGAGGCCACAAGGGGATCAAATATTCTAGATCTGGTCTTGACCAACAGGGATGACCTTGTGAATGAGGTAGAAGTTGTTGGATCTTTAGGGGGGAGTGACCATGCCCTGTTGTAATTTAGCATTCAGAGGGAAGGAGAAGATAAGGGTAGCCAGACACTCATCTTAGATTTTAAAAAAGCGGACTTCTGTAAGCGTAGGGAGCTGCTGGCTGGAATTCCGTGGTCAGGAATAGTTAAACGGAAAGGAGTTCAGGAGGCATGGGAGTTCCTTAAAAAGGAGATACTGAAGGCACAGTCTAAAACAGTGCCATTAAGGAGGAAAAATGGAAGGCATCTGAAGAAACCAGAATGGTTGACTAAAGAACTCTTAGCTGAGCTAAGAGTTAAGAGAAACATGTATAGGAAATGGAAGAAGGGGGAAACCACCAAAGAAGAGTTTAAGCAAGTAGCTAGGAGATGTAGGGAGGAAGTCAGAAAGGCTAAAGCACAGAACGAACTTAGGCTGGCCAGAGACATTAAAAACAATAAAAAGGTTTTAAAATATGTCCGCAGCAAAAGGAAAAAGAAGGAGACAGTAGGGTCGCTACGCAGAGAAGATGGCGAATTACTCACAGGGGGGAGAGAAAAGGCAGAGCTACTTAACACCTTCTTTGCCTCCGTATTTTCCCAGAAGGATACAAGCACTCAACCTGGCGGTTGGGGAGCAGGGGAGGAAGCAGGGGAAATGAGGCACATAATAAGTAGAGAGGTGGTACATGACCGCATTGGATGAATTCAATTCTCCAGGGCCAGATGAATTGCATCCTAGGATATTAAAAGAGCTGGCAGAGGTCATTTCGGAACCGCTTGCTATAATTTTTGAGAAATCTTGGAGGAGAGGAGAAGTTCCAGCAGATTGGAAGAGAGCAAATGTTATCCCCATCTTCAAGAAGCGAAAAAAAGAGGACCCAAATAATTATCGCCCAGTCAGCCTGACATCAGTACCCGGAAAGATCCTGGAGCAGATCATTAAGCAGTCAGTTTCTAATCATTTAGAAAGCAATGCAGTAATCACGAGAAGTCAACATGGATTTCTCAAAAATAAGTCATGCCAGACTAATCTTATCTCTTTTTATGATAGAGTTACTAGCTTGATAGATGAAGGGAATGCTGTGGATGTAGCATACCTCGATTTCAGTAAGGCCTTTGACAGAGTTCCCCATGACATTCTTGCAACGAAGCTGGTAAAATGTGGGCTGGACAGGGCGACTGTTAGTTGGATTTGTAATTGGTTGACCGACCGAACCCAAAGGGTGATCACGAATGGCTGCTTTTCATCCTGGAGAGAAGTGACTAGTGGGGTGCCACAGGGTTCTGTCCTGGGCCCAGTGCTGTTCAATACTTTTATCAATGACTTGGATGAAGGATTAGAGGGCATGCTCATCAAATTTGCAGATGACACCAAATTGGGAGGGGTTGCTAATACACCAGAGGACAGGATCAAAATTCAAAATGACCTGGATAGGTTGGAGAGCTGGGCCAGGGCGAACAAAATGAAATTCAACAGAGAGAAATGTAAGGTCCTACACTTAGGCAGAAATAATGGAATCCACAAATATAGGATGGGGGACACGTGGCTGGATAGCAGTACACGTGAAAGGGATCTAGGAGTCTTCATAGACCACAAGCAGTGTGATGCGGCAGCCAAGAAAGCCAATGCAATTCTCGGCTGCATCAATAGGAGTATGGTGTCTAGATCGAGGGAGGTACTGGTACCACTCTACTCTGCTTTGGTTAGACCCCATCTTGAATACTGTGTCCAGTTCTGGGCACCCCAATTCAAGAAGGATATTGACAAGCTGGAGCAAGTCCAGAGGAGGGCGACCAAAATGGTGAGAGGCCTGGAAGCCATGCCCTATGAGGATAGACTTAGAGAGCTGGGTATGTTAAGAGGGGACATGATAGCCATGTTTAAATATTTGAAGGGATGCCACGTAGAGGAAGGAGGGGACTTGTTTTCTGCTGCTCCAGAGACCAGGACAAGGAGCAATGGATTCAAGCTGCAGGAAAGGAGATTCCACCTGAACCTCAGGAAGAACTTCCTGACAGTCAGGGCTGTCCGGCAGTGGAATCTGCTGCCTCGGAGTGTAGTGGAGGCTCCTTCCTTGGAGGTTTTTAAGCAGAGGCTTGATGGCCATCTGTCGGGATTGATTTGAGGGTGTTCCTGCATGGCAGGGGGTTGGACTGGATGGCCCGTGTGGTCTCTTCCAACTCTGAATTTCTATGATTCTATGATTCATCTAGGCGACCTCCACGGCAATGGTTCCTGAACATCTTCGATCCATTTGTCAACAGTCCATGTTACTGGTTTGCAGATTCTTCAATCTCTTTCATGGTGGAAGAGCACTTGAAATGTTCTTGTAGGCGTGCCGTTGCATTCCCCAGCTCCCACAATATCCGTGACCATGGACACATTGTTGCGGATAGGGTGCTCACACTCAGAGCTTAACAGTCAGAGGCCACTGGTCAAGATTGACAAAGATCCTTCACATCAGTGCACTCAAATTGTTAGCACTCATCAAAGCTTTCAGAGCCTTTGAGGGTGTTCTGAAAGGACAAACCATGGAAGTCCTACAGACAACACCACCGACATCTATTATATCAACGAGCAGGGTGGTACAAGGTCGAGGACTCTGTTGGGCTGACTCTGCATCTCTGGAGATGGTGCTTAGCTCAGAGTGTGGTCCCTGTCACACTTCACCTGCCAAGGACTCAAAACACAATAGCAGACTCCCTCAGTCAGACTCTACTGGCATGCCATGACTAAAAATTTAACAAGGAAGTCCTACTCGACATTTTCTCGACATGGACAACTCCAACAGTTGATCTCTTCATGTCCCCATCAAACAATGTCAGCTCTTTTGTTCAATAACCCTCCTCTGTCAGGCATAGCACTTCAGGTATGTGCAGAGCTTGCTAAATTGTGGCATTAGCATGACTGGATGCTGGAACCAGGATTGTCAGAAGTTGAAGCTGACATGCTAGCAATTGACAACAAATATGCTAGCCTCCTGTTATAGAAGCCAATTGGCAAGTGTCTGTTTTCCCATTTTGCCAAAAGACGGCTTTAGAAGCTCTGTCTGCACAGTCTGACTAGGATAAGATTAGGAAATCGCTTTCAGCTGAATATAATTTCAGAGACTTTCTTGGGGTGGGTCATACTCCAGTGATGAGAGGGTAGAAAGGCAAAATAATGGGACCACAAATGTCACCAAGTTTTAACTTAAAGCTCTCACCAAGAGAAGCATTTCAGCTTTAAGAATTTGGTGTGTGTAGGGGAGTGGAATTTGTACAAACCCAGAAAACCACCCTGTGAGCCATGGTATCATGGGCTTGAAAATCTGAGAAAGCCTAGAGGGCCAGATTGAAATTCCCAGAGTGCGTTGGATTCTGCCTTAGCAACTGAGGTTCTTTGTCTGTGGACTGGGGCAAGGTGTATGCCGCTAGGACAGCATGCCAGCTTAGGGTTACCATATTTTGAAGAGCAAAACAGAGCACAGTTACTGGCTACTTCAAACCACTGATTGTTGTGACAGCTCTCACTTTAAATATCCCTAGTGTAGAAAGTGTGATAATTGCTACTAGAAAAAAATCCCTAACCTTTGCTGTATTTGAATACAATACAAACAATTTTGCCTTCCCTTTCCCCTTCTCTGCTTCTTCCAACAGCCGCCTCATCCATTCCACCAAACTGCCGTGCTCCATCACCCACGTGGCTAGAGCTGCTTTGCCCAATTAGCTCTCCCTCTGGGTCTGCCTCCCTTCTCACCTCACCCCCCCCACACCCCTGTCACTGTCTCTTTGTCTCCCTGAGTGCTCTGCTGGGCCAGCTTCCATCCTTTCTCCTAGCAGAGCTTTCAGTATTACTAGCGAGATGGTGGTGAGGAGACAGCATTGGAAGGCAAGGCAACAGCTGACATTTTTTAAAAATATCCCCAGACATTTTGAAAATCCACCTGGACAGAAATGTTAGCTCTGGAAAAGAAGACATGCCTTGACAAAGGAGGTTATACAATAACCCTATTCTAGCCTGATGAAGTTTGTGGATTGAATTGCAGATCCCCATAGATTCTTTCAGGGACCTTGCTATCAGCACAGGATGCTTCTTACATCTTTTACAGAGGTGTGATTGGCTGAAGTTATTCCAGTCCTCAAACAGATGTCAGTCAGGGTAAAGGACAATTAATGACAATTTACATTTTCTGACCAATCAGCTGGCAGAACATTACATCCCCACCTATGAGCCAGTGATGCAGACTCGAGTCGATAGACTCGGACTCAAGTTGGACTTAAGTCACTTCAGTGACTTGACTCGGACTCAACTCGGCCATAAACGATGCACTGATTCAACTCAACTCGAGACTTGTATATTTTTAATGACTGACTTGATGCCCTTCATTCAGTAACACAATGCATTCATCCAGAAACCTTATGATTTTGAACAATGCTTCCATCTCTTTTTACCTACTGGTCACATGACAATCTCTCTCAAGGCCAAAGTGTGGGTGCATTTCTCAGAGGGGGACAGCAAACAGGTTAAACAATGGGCCCGAGGTGGGGTTGAGATCTGCTCAGCAGCCTGTTCCCGCTGCACACCGGAGGAGCCTTCTAAAATGTTTCCTAAGAGCAAAAGACAAGACTCCCCCCTCCAGAGTGCGGGTGCATTTCTCAGAGGGGAGCAGCAAATGTGTTAGGCATCGGGCTTGAGAAAGAAGGATCCGTCCTTCTAAAGCTTTTGAATCGTCAGTAAGATAGAATCCCATTCCCCACTTCCGAAGCTGCAGATGGCAAAATTGCAAATGTGAAGAGCCAACTCTGCTTAAATTGTTAAAACTGAATTTATTTCATTCTGTCCAGTAATTCTGGAATTTTGGTTGGGGTATAAAGTTGGCTCCCAGACTTGAGACTTGGCTTGAAAGTATCTTCAAGGACTTGAGACTTGACTTGAGACTTGGAGTAAAAGACTTAAATACATCACTGCTGTGAGCCAATGAGGTTTGTTCCTGGACAATAATTGCACACTTGAGGCAGTGCTATAACAGACATTTGTTATACTTTAGGAACCCTCACTGCCTCCAGTATGTGTCTTGTGCATGCAACACACATGATGAAGCAGTTATTACAATTAAATGTGTGCTATATGGAATATTTGGTAATGCCAAGGCTTGCAAGCATGTTGCCATTTTTGCATCTCTGTTGCTTCTTCTTCGTGGTCTCTGTGCCTTCATACACTAGGAGCTTTAGCGCCTGCGCGTTAGCGTTCGGAAACTTCTAGAGCTTGTTCGCTTGGCGGGAACCCCTCCCCCACGCCGGTACTGCGCATGCTCCTCCCGCCGAGCAACGGTCTCTCCTCAGTTCTTTCTCGTCCGCCATCGCGTACGGAAGGTTCTTTAGTTTGTTCCTCTCACTTTTGTGCTTGGCTTGCTGTTTTCACGGTTTTACGGATTTTGGACTGTCTCTGACCTCTCTTTCGGACTCCCCCTTCGGCTTTGGTCTTTTCGGATTTTTCGCAGTTTGGCGTTCTTCGTCTTATGTCCGCGCTCTTCAAGAAGTGCGTGTCCTGCGGGCGCAAGGTTGCCCTCAACGACAGCCACAAGGAGTGTCTCTTCTGTTTGGGTGAGTCCCACAACATCCGGACTTGCCCAATTTGCCGGGATTTTACTCCCCAAACTCTCTGCAACCGGTCCGCGAGACTTAAGTCTTATTGTTGGGAACAGTCTCTGCGGGCGATAGACGAGACCTCCACTTCCAAGATGGCCGACAAGAAGACGACCACGCCATCGACGGTATCGGCGGCTGCCGTTCCGTCCACCTCGTCGGTATCGGGCTCGGTACCGGCGAAAACGCCGATCTCGGCGTTACCGAGGATCCCGAAGCTGTCGGCGGCTGCCAAGTCAGCGAGAGGATCCTCGACGGCGAGGAAGGCTGAGGCTCCCCTGACGGAGACGCCTGCAAAAAAACGCCCTGCTCCGGACGGAGGCAAGGGCAAGGAGAAGGAGAAGAAGAAGAAGAAGAAGGAGAAGAAGCGCTCCCCGGCTGGGGACGTTCAACCTCCTACTCCTCCTCCTACTCAGCAGCCTTCCAAAGGGCGAGGCGAGTCCGTCGATCTCTCGGATGATGAGATCGAGGACGTTCCCCAACAGCGCCCGGACTCGCCTGTGGCAGACCCTCCAACCCTGGTGGAGGAGCGCCACCGCCCTCCTAGCCGTCGCAGGTCGGCCGACCTGCAGCAGAGAGAGCCCTCTGCTTCTCCGGAGCGGCGTTCGACCTCCTTCCGGTCCCGGTCCCGCTCTTCCGAGCGTCCGGTGGCCTCGCCGCCTCCTAGGGAGACAAGAGAGGAACAACCTCGCTCGTCTGCCTCCAGATACACCTCGGCGTCCTACGTGGCCAGGTACGCGAGGGAATCTGAATGGAGAGAGCGCCCGGCCTCTTATCGGTCACATTCGCCATCGTACCGGGATCGGTACCATCGTGGCCCGAGTCGCTGGGAGACCTTCCGGAGGTCCCGGTCACCTCGTCGACAGCGCGAATCGCGCTCGCCTAGAGGGGACGAGGCTCGGTACCGTCGACGCCGAAGCCGATCTCCGTCGGACCGCCGCTCCTTCAGCCGCTCTCCCTCTCCTCGATATCATAGGGCGAGGGAGCCTTCACCTCGGTATCGGGCGATATCGCCACCTCCTAGGGTCACGGCAACGGCGACGCGCCCTACGGAGTCGGTGGTGACTGAGCGGGCTACGACGACGTCAGCCTGCCAGACTACCCCTGTCACCACTAAGAAGGTGAAGTCAGTAGTCAGCCAGCCCAAGCGGGACGCTGCTACTACCACCGCCCCGGCTGCAGAGAAGCCTAGGAAGGCAACACCTGTGGCGACTGCGAAGGAGCCGGAAAGCGAGCGGCGAGAGGACTCACTGACCTCAGAGTCGTACGACTCGAGTGCGGAATCAGAGGTGTCTGAGGTGGCTTCCCAGGAGTCTCCTCCGCTGGGATTCGGGGACCCGATCCCAGATTCTGCTCCAGAGGACGTCCACCAGTTCTCTGCGATGCTGCTCCGCATGGCTACTACCCTCGGCCTTAAGATCGCCGATGCGGAGCCGGAGGACGACGATCCAGCCTTCTCCGTCTTCGAGGAGAAGCGACCTGCCACGGCCCCGCTGCCTCTCCTGCCCCGGGTATCCAGACTGGTGAAGGCCGCCTGGGATAGGCCGGCCTCGGCTCAGCCGATACCGCAGCGGTTGGAACACCTCTACAGGGTGCAGAAGGATAACGCCGGTTATCTCTTTAATCACCCTGCACCGAACTCTGTGGTGGTCGAGTCGGCACAGACGAAAGGCTCCGGCAGGCAACACACCACCCCGCCGGACAAAGAGAGGCAGAAGTTGGACGCCTATGCAAGAAGGTTCTATTCCGCCGCCTCCTTGCAGATCAGGCTGTCCAACACTCAGGCTTGCCTCGCGGCATACCTGAAAAAGGTGCTCGATCGCCTGCAACCGGCGATGGAGGCGGTACCGGAGGACATCCGCCAAGCCTCCTCCGTGATCTTCAACGAGGCCATCTCCATCGCTCGGCAGCAGATGGCCTCCTCCAGGCACGCAGTGGAGATTGCCTCCCGGATCATGGCGGGATCCATCGGCCTGCGCCGCCATGCTTGGCTGCGGCCGGCCGACATCCAGGAGGACACCAGAAGGAGGATTGAAGATCTCCCCTTCGACGGTGAGGGCCTATTCAATTCGTCCACGGACGAAGCTTTGGACAACCTCGTTAAGGCGAGGCTGACCGCCAAGAAGATCGGGCTACAGCCGGCCACGCAAGCCCGCAGGACCTCCACCTTCCGCCCAACCTGGCGACGATCTTCCACCTCGTCGTTCCAGCGTTCGGCCCAGTCTGGACAGTCGAGACCGTCCTCCGGCTCATCGGCCAGACGCACGATTAGGCGACGCCCGGCTTCGTCCAAGAAGTCCTCCTCCGAGACAAAGTCTCGGTTTTGACGTGCCTGGCAGGACCTACCAATACCCACTCTTCAGCCTACCATCAGCGCTCGGAGACCGACCGACTCTTGCTCGACATCTCGCGGAGTGGCAGTGTGTCACTACGGACTCTTGGGTGCTTTCCATCGTCCGTCTTGGCTACGCCATCAAGTTTCTCGATATTCCTCCTCGAGGCGTTTACTATTCCACGCCGTCGAGTCCGGCCCTCCTGGAAGAGATCCAATCCCTCCTCCAGAAAGGGGCGATCGAGCAGCTCCCGCAAGAGGCCAAGACCACCGGCTTCTTCTCCAGGTACTTCACGGTACCGAAAGCCGACGGTACCCTCCGGCCGATCCTGGACCTCAGAGGGGTGAACTACTACATCCGCCCCAAAAGGTTCAAGATGGTCACGATACCGTCGATCCTGCCCTTCCTACATCGAGGGGACTGGTTCGCCTCCATCGATCTCCGAGACGCATACTTCCATATCGCCATTCGCCCGCAGCACAGACGGTACCTCCGCTTCGCAGTCGACGACACCTGTTACCAGTACAAGGTGCTGCCGTTCGGACTCTCGACTGCCCCAAGGGTCTTCACCAAGTGCATGGCCCCGGTGGTATCCTTCCTGCGGACGAAGGGTGCTTCTGTCTTCCCTTACCTCGACGATTGGCTGTTGGTGGCGTCCTGCAAACAGAGACTTTACCACGACGTCCACATGACGTTGTCACTCCTGACCCGCCTTGGTCTACGGGTGAATCCGAAGAAGTCCCACCTCGAGCCGGCGAGGATCTTGGACTTCATCGGGGCGACGCTCGACTCGACCTCCGCCAGGGCGTACCTACCAGAGTCTCGAGCCCAAACCCTGATCCGGGCCGCCGCTCACGCGCGTACGGCCCCGACATTATCTGCGAGAAGCGTCCAGCAGCTCTTGGGCTACATGGCTGCGACGACCGCTGTGACATATCTCGCCAGGCTGAGGGCGAGACCTCTTCAACACTGGTTCGTCCGCATATTCGACCCCCTGCGAGACGAACAGACACTCCGACTGCAGCTGCCGGGAGACGTCCGCTCATCCCTCCGATGGTGGCAGTCGCGACGCAATCTCATGTCAGGGATGCCTTTCCAACAGCCGACACCGAAGGTGACGGTAACGACCGACGCCTCCCTGTATGGATGGGGTGCCCACTGCGGCAATCTCAGAGTCCGCGACAGATGGACCGACGACGAGACTGCCCTCCATATCAACGCGCTGGAGCTGCTCGCCGTCTTGAAAGCGCTACGGGCGTTCCGCCACGTCGTAGCGGGGCGCACGGTCCTGGTTCTGACAGACAATACCACCGCCGTCTGTTACATCAACAGACAAGGAGGGACTCACTCCACAACCCTGCTCAACATTGCACTCGACTTGTGGGAATGGTGCATTCGCCTGCATACGCATCCCGTGGCAGTTCACCTGGCCGGGCAGGAGAACACCACGGCAGACGCCCTCAGCAGGGACACCTCATCCCATCACGAATGGTCTCTCTCCGGAGAGGCGTTCAGACTGATTCGGGACCGCTGGGGCGAACCATCGATCGACCTCTTCGCGACCAGGGAAAACGCGAAGTGTCGCCGATTCTGTTCCAGAGCGGGCCACGATCGTGCCTCCATCGGGGACGCTTTCCAGTTTCCGTGGACCGGGGAACTCCTCTACGCGTTCCCGCCGTTCCCGCTGCTCGGCCGGACGATATCGAAGATCCTCGCCGACCGAGCCGACGCGATCCTGGTAGCCCCGTACTGGCCGAGGCAACATTGGTTCGCACCCCTGCTACAAGCCGCACGAGACGACCTGCTCCGGTTGCCACCGACACCGGACCTGCTCTCCCACTCCGGCGGCCGAGTCCTCCATCCGGACCTGCCACGCCTGGCCCTCCATGCCTGGAGGATATCGCACTAGACGATCCCGTGCTCGGTACCGTCCTCGTCGCGGCCAGGAAGGAATCCACCCGTCGCAACTATCAATACAAGTGGCGACGCTTCCTGACCTTCGCTAACGAGAGGAGTGAGCCGGTATCGCCCGCGGGGCTCTCTACCGTCCTGCACTTCCTCCTGCACCTCCGGCAACAGGGGTTGGCGTTTCCATCCCTGAAGGTGTATCTTTCCGCGATCGTGGCATACCAACCGCCACGATCGGCGGCCTCGGCCTTCTTCAGGAACGATACCGTTAAGCGGTTCCTGAAAGGACTTCATCATCTCTACTCGCCGGTATCGCCGCCGCTACCGCCGTGGTCCCTCTCGCTGGTGCTCTCGCAGCTGACAAAGCCGCCCTTCGAGCCGATGGCGACCTCGGATGATAGGCTTCTCACCATGAAAACTGCCTTCTTGGTAGCGGTGACCTCAGCGAGGCGAGCGGGTGAGATCACAGCTCTTCGATCCGATGAGCCCTTCACGGTCTTCCACAGAGACAAGGTGGTCCTGAGACCTGACATCTCGTTCCTGCCTAAGGTGGTGTCCAGTTTCCATCTCAACCAGGACATCATCCTGCCTGCCTTCTTCCCGAACCCGACGACACCGTTGGAGCGGTCTCTCCACTCCCTGGACGTGCGTCGGGCCGTGGCCTTCTACATGGACAGGACTGCTTCCTTCCGACAGACGCCGCATCTCTTCGTTTGCTATGGGCGACGTCGGAAGGGCCTCAAAGTGTCCACCCAGCGCTTCTCCAAATGGGTGGTGAGGACTATTCAACTGGCGTATGAGCTCGCGAGGAAGCCTCCGCCAGTCCTGCTTCGAGCCCACTCCAACAGAGCGGTGGCTACTTCTGCGGCCCTCCTGCGAGGAGTTGACCTGCATGAACTCTGCCGTGTGGCGACCTGGTCCCAACCATCGACCTTCGTGCGCCACTACAGGCTCGACTGCCGGTCGCGCAGAGATGCCCGGTTTGGACGTGAGGTGTTGGCTTCCGTGCTGTAGGACCTGACCCGCCGTCCGACCGGTAAGCTACACAGTCTCCTAGTGTATGAAGGCACAGAGACCACGAAGAAGAAGAACAGGTTGCTTACCTGTAACTGTGGTTCTTCGAGTGGTCATCTGTGCCATCATACACACCCGCCCTTCCTCCCCTCTTTCTCAGGTCCCTGTAGGTTCTACGGCAGACGACAGAACTGAGGAGAGACCGTTGCTCGGCGGGAGGAGCATGCGCAGTACCGGCGTGGGGGAGGGGTTCCCACCAAGCGAACAAGCTCTAGAAGTTTCCGAACGCTACCGCGCAGGCGCTAAAGCTCCTAGTGTATGATGGCACAGATGACCACTCGAAGAACCACAGTTACAGGTAAGCAACCTGTTCATCTCATGCGTCAACATGAATCACTCCAGTCTCTTTGGTCAAGTGAGAGTATATCTGCAGGCAGCCTAGTTTTCTGTGGGATTCTGGAAGTTAAAAAACAGTAATTTTTCCCAACTTTAGCATAGATAAGTCTTTGATGATCAAAATATAAATGAGTTGTCCAGAGGCTATTGCCAGCTTCTGTCACTGCTTCACTTCAGTGTCACTGCCAGTTCACTGTCCTCTCTGGAATTAACCACAAGAATTTTGCTGCCTGAAACAATAGCAAAATAAAGCAATTCCATGCACAAAAAAGTTAAAACAGAATGACAGTTGAAACTGTATTTCAGTCCAAAAGGGCAACAACACCTGAGGGCAGTGATGGAGATTGATGGGGCAAAGCAGGTTACGAGGCACATACTGCTCTGGCCCTTCCATGTGCCACAAGACTATTGTCTGTTGCCCAGCAAAGTGGTCCAAATTACAGAGCAATGTGAGCAAGGAGCTGAGAAAAAGGTAAGGCTTATTTCTGCTGCAGAAATAGGTATGAGCTTTGTAAAATTCAAAAGTGAGACAAAAGCACATTTCCCAGTGCACACCTTGTACACACAAAAAAGGTGGGTTTCTTCATATAAAAATTCAGAAAACTATTAACACTTTGTTCAAAGCACATCCTCTCTTGACTGACATCTATCAACATTTCCAAACTGTCCCAGGAGATTGGTATTCTTTCTTCTGGTCTGACTTACACAGTACTGCAGATTCAATGTCAGTCTTGGTAAATTATGATGTACAGGCTATCCCCAGCTTCAGAGAACAGGCTCACAGATTTCAAAAGCCTTTTTTCAGAACATTGAAGAAACAACAGCATCCCTTGGCAATTGCCAAGACTGACAGAACGTTGGATTTGCAGTAGTATATAAGCCATTACTCCCAAATAAGCAGATAAACACAAGAAAAAGCCTGAAGTAAACGTATGTGCACTTTTTTTTGAAGCCTGAGGATGTATTGTCTCTAATCCCCCTCCCTTCGAGTTGACTGACCACTGACCATTGATTTGCCACAGACAAAAAGAGTGCCTCAGATGGGGGCGGGGGAAAGGCTCAGGAAATGCCAGGCTTTATTCTTGTACAAACCTATTTTCAAGATCCATTTGATGTTTTCTTCATCCTGACATATTTGTGAGACCTCCTGGCATTACAAAGGACTTTTTAAAAGCTATACATAAATGGTATTACTATCCATGTAAATTACATAGGATTGATAATGGAATAGCAAAATCATGTTATAGAAAGTGTGGAGAAATAGGGGATTGGATCCACATGTGGCTAACATGTCCTAAAGTACAAATATTCAAGGGTGAAGTCTTATCATGGACAAGTTGAATAGTGGGGCAGAAGTCTATTTTAGAGAAGCATTACTAATGATTTCTTTATTTGAAAATGAGAATATTGATTTACCAAATAAAGCCTGCACACACACACCCATGACAGCTTTTGTGCTGTTTAGAGAATGAAGTCAGAAAGCCAGTGTGGTGTAGCAGTTTGAGCACTGGACTACGACTCTAGAGACCAGGGTTTGAATCCCTGCTGGGCCATGGAAATTGATTGGATGACTGGTCACACTCTCTCAGCCTCTGAGGAGGACAAAGGCAAACTCCTCTGAACAAATCATCCAAGAAAACCCTATGATAGGTCTGCCTTAGGATTGCCATAAATCAGAAATGACTTAAAGACACACAAGACCCATGTCACCCATCAGTCTTAAGTCAAATCCCATGTCAGTCACAGAAAGTCTCTGGGTCATGCTGGACCACTCACTGTTTCCACCCTAGCGTACTTCACAGATCTGTTGTGAAGATAAAATGGGATATAGGGCCACACATGCCTTAAGCAGCTTGGAGGAAATGTGAGATATAAATTTAAAAAATGAGTATGTTAATCCAAATGAAAATTTTTGATGGTTAACAACTGAGTTCTCCATGCAAACTCTGCTATTCTTGGGGGTTCCCAGAACAGAACCCCCACATATATAGAGGGCCCACTATATCTATCTATGACATGTTGGTGAACACTCTCTAGCAACTAGCAATGAAGTCTGTGGTGGCTTTGCCAAGGGGATGAGAAATGGGTAAACAACAAAGGAAAAAAATCTGGCTGTTCCTTTTTCTCCTACATTCAGATTTATTAAATCTTAAATTCTTTCTATCCAAAATATGGGATTTGTGAATTTTACGTAATTCTTCAAGAACAGATGCAAACAACAGTTTCACCCACCTGCATTGACTCAGTTCATTGGTATACCCTTCAACTGTCCCAGTTTGGCAGGTACCGTCCAGATTCATCTTCTGTTGTCCCACTTTTTTCAGCTGCTTTTAACGTGTCCCAGTTTGTCTCTCCTCCTGCCATTTTCCCTCTCTGTCTTCAGCGTACTTCAAATGCTGCATACTAAGTGCAAAGTGCAAAAGTAGTTGGCACTCAGTTAACTCAGTGGAGGAAAGAGAAGTCGAGCCTTGCCCTTCCCAAAAGTTTCAGGCAAGAGCAAAGTGCCTCAGCCTTTCCTAGCTTGGTTTTTCTTCCACACTAACTTTTGCCATCTTGACCACATTCTGATGTTGCTTGACCACGTGTGTCCCATTTTTTTCATCTTTGAAATATTGGACAGTATGTAAGCACTCAAAGACCTGGGCCTGGATGGATAAATCTGTCTGTTGTGATTCCTCCCACTGTGATTTTTTTTCCCTAGCTCCCAAGATTAGGAATATTTGGGAATTTGCAAATTTTGGAAAAAAAATAAATCTTGTACATTTGTTACAAAACATAAAGTGAAGTGAAATTGTACACTACCTCTAACTGGATCAGGGCCAAATAGCAGTTGTTCTCAACAGGAGATCATTCAGATGATTTGGACTTATCTCCCAGAAGCCCCAGCCATTGGCAGTCTGTTGGCAGTCAGAGTTTCTCATAGCTGAAGCCCATTAACATACATACACTGGCTTATGAGCCAGTGTTCTGGAAGGGTCTGGACTACTCATTCTTTTCACAATGGTATCAATCTCTTTTTGTACCAGTAATAAAACTTGGGCTTGACTTGAATTTTTGATCTGCACAAATCTTGTCAATCTAAACTTTTTTCCCCCAAATTTTATATGTTTTGTGCAGCTGATTGTTAAAAGCTCATTTGAAGTAGCTATTGTAGGCAAGGAGAAGGCAGTGATGACTGAGCTAAAACATAATGGAAAATTGTTGTTGTGTACCTTCAGGTCATTTCTGACTAATGGCAACCCTAAGGCAAACTTATCATGGGATTTTTGGGGGGCAAAGTGGGTGATGTCCACAAACTCAAGGTCACCCAGTGGGTTTCCATGGCCAAGCAGGGAATTTAACCCTGGTATCCAGGATCAGAGTTCAATGCTCAAACCATTACACTACTCTGGCTCTGCAATGGAAAATACCCAGCAATAAAACAACTTCCTTGTTCAGTGTCTCCCAAACCTGTTTTGCTAATAGGATTCTAGCCTGGTTTTTAAGAGTCTGGCTCCTCAGCTCAAGGCTTGGCCTTGGTCTTGGCCTCAAAGTGAATCCAAAGGAGTTGGTTCTTGAACCCACCAGGGTTATCAACTTTATTGGCATCACCCTGGACTCCCATTCACATCAGCATCCCTGCCAACCCAGAGGGCTATATCTCTACAAGCTGCAGTACAGGCCCTCCCCAGACAACTGAGATGCACAGCGCACCACATCCAGAAACTTCTCTGCTTCATGGCAGTTGGTCCAGAGACTTGCCATGGTGGTTCATCTGCCACTTTGATCCTTGGAAACACCCTCAAGGCCTCAAGATGACACTTCTCCCCAATGTGTGCCATTCCCTCCTCTGGTGGACCAGGCCACACAACCTCCTTACAGGCATGCCCTTTCACGTGCTTGCCCCCAACTGCATGGTCACTACCGATGCCTCCATGAAAGGCTAGAGGGCCCGCTGTGGAGACATCACAATACAAGGCCATTGGTCCCTGATGGACACCTTGCTCCACATCAAGGCCCTGGAGCTTCTAGCAGTCCTCAAGGCTTTCAAATCATTCAACAGAGAACTCCACAGCAGGGTAATCCAAGTCATTTTGGACAATGCCATGGTGGTCTGCTACATCAACAGGTAGGGCACACTTGATTACTCGCTGTCACCTAGCAACCTCCCTCTGGAACTAATGTCTCCAGAGACAGATACCTCCTGTAGCAGTCCGCGTAGCTGGTGCTGACAATACACTAGTGGACTCCCTGAGCCACTCCTGAGTCCAATATGAGTGGTCCCTCCCCAGGGAGGTCTCTGACCTTGTCACATCCCACTGGGGCCATCTGACCATAGACCTCTTTGCTGCACCAATGAAAATAAAATGCCAACACTTCTGCTCCAGAGCAGGCAAAGACCCCAGCTCATCAGGTGACATTTTCCTCAGACCCTGGTCTGGTGAGCTGATGTACTCCTTCCCCCCTTGCCACTCCTCACGAGGGTCATAATCAAGCTCACAAGGAATAGATCAGATGCCATCTTTATTGCGCCCTACTGGCTGAGGCAGCCCTGGTTTGCACACCTCCTCCATATCTCCTGAGGGAGATGCCTCAGACTTCCCTGCACACCTGACCTGCTCTCTCACTTGGACAAAAGAGTCTTCCATCCCAGCATTGAGACACTGTTCCTCACAGAATGGAAGATAACCCCATGAGCTCCCTGTGCCTGGCCAGGATCCTCATAGTATCCAGAAAAGAGGCCACCATGTCCTCAGGTTCGTTGCCTTCGCTACCTCCAGGAATAAGCCTTCATCCCCTTCTAGCAATTCCACTGTGCTCCAGGTTTTTCTACATCTCTGAGAAGTTGGTCTCTCTTCCTCCCTGAAGGTATATCTCAGTGCAATAGTGGCCTGATAGCCTGGGTTGCCATCCTCCTCATCCTTCTTCTCAGACCTCCTGGTCAAGAGGATCCTCAAGGGACTTGCCCACCTCTACCCCCCAGTATCACTGCCAACCTTTCTGTGGCTGATCTCCTTGGTCCTCTCCCAACTCACCAAGAAACCATTTCAGCCCCTGGCAACTACTGGTGACTGCCTCCTTTCCTGGAAGATGGCCTTCCTGCTCACCATCACCCCATCCAGGAGAGCTAGTGCACTAATGGCCCTCTGCTATGACACTCCCTATCTGGTCTTCCACAGGGATAAGGTAGTCCTTTAAACTGATACAACCTTTCTACTGAAAGTGATATTGGACTTTCATCTAAACTAGCCTATCATCGCTGCAACCTTTTACCCACAGCCAAGCTTACCACTGGAATAGTCTCTGATTCTCTCGATGTCAGACATGCCCTAACCTTCTATAGCCAGAGGACAGCCTCCTACTGCTGCACCAACAGACTTTTGTGTGCTATGGAGGTCCCAAGAAAGGGAAGCAGATCTCTGTGATCTGCCTTTCCAAGTGGGTCTCACATGCAATCACCTTGGCCTACGACTTGGCAGGCCAACCAGCACCCCATCCATTCCAACCACACTCCATCAGAGCCATTGCCACTTCTGCCGCCTATCTTCGTGATGCTTCTCTACCTAAACTCTGAAGAGCAGCAACCTGGTTGCAACCCTCCACCTTTATATGCCACTATAGACTGCCTAAAGATCTAGAACAGATGCAAGCTTTGGCCATGCTGCCCTGTCATCTGTTCTCCAGTGACCTGCCCATCATCCTCTGGTAAGCTTTTCACTCACCCATATGTGTGAGGCAGAGAGACCACAACAAAGAAGAACAGGTTGTGGTTCTTCGAGTGGTCATCTGTGCCCACACACAATCCCATCCCTCTTCCCCTCTTTCAGATTGCCGGATCTCCATAAATGGACTTTGAAACTGAAGAGCAGCATGGCGGCCTAAGACATGTGCAGTACATGAGGCAAGTGGAACATCTGACAACCTACTCAGTTCTGGAACTTTCTGAGGCAGGTCTCTGTACAGGCTCTAAGATCTATGTGTGTGAGAGTACAGACAACCACTCAAAAGAACCAGTAACAGGTTGGAAGCATGTTCTTTTCATCCAGTCATCCAGTATACCTGGGTTCAGAGAAGGTGTTTTTAGTAGAGACCTCACCACAGCTGCTTTTAGACAAGATGGAATTCTGCCTTGCTGCAATGAGGGACTTGCTACCTCCTATGATTTTTCAGATTTTGCAGATGAGGTCTCTTGTTCTACCTTTTTGGTGCCTTCTTCTATTTCTCTGGTTATTATAGTCATTCTTCTGTCTCTGCACATCAGTTACTTAACACTTGCATTCAGGATCCTGACCCTATATCTGTAACCTTTTATTTTTGCTTCTCACACGTCCTTAACTGTTTCATCTACTGAGGCATTTCTTTTCTTTTCTTTTCTTTCCTTCTTGTCTTTCTTTCTTTCCTGAGATGGTGTCTTTTTACATTATTTCCTGACAATATCCCTGACTTTGTCTGGAGTTCTTCTGGCTCTCAAACAATTAAGCTTCATAGTAAAATAATTATTCTTTACAAGATCTTTAAATTCTACAGGGATGTTCTTCAGGATGTATTTTGGTATGATGATTGAATTAGTATTCTTTAACTTTACTCTAATTTTTGGTATTAGCAGTTCATAGTCTGTACCACAATCTGCTCCTGGTCTAGTTTTCCCAGAGAGAATGGAGCTTCACAATCTTCTGCTTCCAGTTATGTAATCTATATAATTTCTATCTTGGCCATCAAGTGACACCATATATACAGTCATCTGTTCCCTGAAAATGTTTCCCTGAAGTCTTCTGCATATTATTCAGTCACACTCTGCATTATGTCCTTAGAATGCTTTTGCTACATTTCTCTTCAATATAAATGTCATTCCATTTCTTCTTAGATTTTCACTCCCTGCGTAATTATCTGACTCAACATGTTCCCTGTCCACTTTCACTCACTTAGGCCATTTCCGCCTCAGAGTGGAGGAGCGTTTTGTTACCCTGATCTCTGGGGGTCCCGGGAGGGACACCTAAATAACCAAACAACAACAACAACGACTTGGGGAAAATTAGCTGGAGCACTCACCAAAGCTAGCGAGAGGCAGGGTAACGGAGCAGGATCTTGCAACCCAGCGTCTACAGGGTCAGGTCAGTCAAGCAGTCAGACGGTTTAAAGTAGCAAAAATGATGTTTTATTAAATACAGACAAATATCAAAAACAACACAGTCACACAGCTAACTAAAGAATTGGAAGTAGGGATTTTCGGAGGGAAATGGGTGATATGACACCTGTCTCGTAGTTCTGGAGAGGTATGAAGATTGAGTTTGTTGGAGTTCAGGGAGGGGAGCTCACTGAACAAAGTGGCAGCAAGGCGGTCTGGAACTGGGAGCGATTCGAGGATGGTCTCAGAATCGGGGGGTTTTATAGGGTGAATTGTGACTGCAGGCCATACTTGGTGAGAACAATGTGATTTAGGAGCAGGACAAAGCTTTGGAAAGGTCAGAATTTAGCATGATTGGTTTAGAGCCGATTTAACAATAGTGTAGCCAGTATGCAAATACGGAGCGCTTAGTACAGCTTTGTAAGGCTACCTGCTCGGGGCTGGGAGCCTTTGTTAGTATCGCGCATAAGCAAAAGGGTGTTTGCCGAAGAGGTCCCTGAAGCGACGGACCGGCTCTGTCCGGCCTGCCTAGGTGGAGAATGGAATGTCCAGCAATTATCGGCCGCGCCTGTTTATGTGCTTGTCCGGAGGCCTCGCAAACACGTGGAGAGGGGTGGCAGAGGAAAGCCGAATGATTTGATATCAAAACGATATCAAGTGCTATCTCCGGGTAAGCCTGGACCACAGTAACAGTTTCACTGCATGTTGTGAGTGGTGTTTTTAAACCCAACTTACTCCAATTTTACCAGATTGTTATCTGCATGCCCTCCGGTTTCTGTTGAACTAAAGCAGTGAAAATTGTTTGCCACTTCCGCTCCATCAATTCTTGTGAAACTCCCATCCTCCTCCCACTCCCTCCCTTACTCCACACTGCCGCCTCTGATTGGTCAATTCTTTTAAAAAATTAAGGTGAGGAATGCAAGTGAGGCTTGTGTTTAAAGTGGACATTTCTTCCTTTTGGGTGAGCAAAGCCCCTTCCACAGTTGAAGGCATGGACTCTCTGCCATGTGGCTGCACATTTTGTTGTGTATTGGCTGCTGATTGGTCAGATGCTCTCTTTGCTCCTCCTTTCTCCAGATGGTCACCAGAAGAAATTAGAACTCCACAACTCCCCTCTTCTCTGTCTGAGGGCAAAGTACTAGTAAGCCTTTTAAGTTGCCTCCCCCCCCCACCCCACAATGCCAGCCCAAGGCAAAGGAATTGGGAGGGGGATTCTCCGGAGGCGAATGGGAGGGAAATTGTAGTAGGGGAGTTATTTGCAGTTTTTCCATTTTTGCGAGGGCTCTCTATCCTGAACCCCCACGAATGTGGAGGCGCTCCTGCACTGTTGACAGGAGGAGGTCCCTTCTAGCCATCATGTCTCTTCCTTTTGAAAACTGACTTATGACCACCCTAGGCAAACCTAAGGTGAGGGTTTTCTTGGCAAGATCTGTTGCCTTTGACTTTCTCAGAGGCTGAGAGAATGTGACTTGCCTGAGGTCACCCAGTGGGTTTCCATGGCTGAATAGAGATTCAGTCCCTAGTCTCCATAGTTTGGGTGCATGCACACACTTCTTGCCCTGTCCCTTTCATCATAGATGCAGCAGCAGGGGGGATGTGGGCACTAAAACTTCTCCCTCATTCATGAATTCTTTTCTGGCTTAGGGCATCACACCCATTTATTTTTCTGCAACTGGTAACATGCATAGAACAATAGAAACACAGAGTTGGAAGAGACCACAGGGATCATCCAGTCCAACCCACTGCCACACACAATCAAAGCACTCCTGAAAGCATTCCAGCTTCCAGAGAAGGAGATGCCACCACACTCGATATCTTAAGCAGACTAACATAGATATCTCCTTGGATACATAAGAAGGGAAGCCAGGAATCTTATAGAATCTTACAGAATGGAAGAGACCACAAGGGCTATTGAGTCCAACTCCTTGCCATGCAGGAAGACACCATCAAAGTTTTCCTGCCAGATGGCCATCCAGCGTCTGCTCTTACTCTCAGGAAGTACTTCCTAATGTTTATAGACGTCTTTACATACAGAGCATCCTGCAAAATCACTACTGAGGACTCTGACAACTCCCCTTGAAGGCTCGAATATTAAATACCCTTGATCATTGAAACAGCTCCCCTGGATGCCTGTTTAAAGCTCAAGCTAGGGACTGGAGAGGGAAGAGAAGTCTCTGTATGGATACAAAAGCAAGAGGATTAAGTAACTGTGGAACTGTATTCAGTTTTAGTCAATGACCATGAAATGTACCGGTAAGCATTAGAGTCTGTGACATTTCTATGCAATTAGGCAAGACAAGAACAGTGACTATTTGCAACACCAGAAAATGGAGAAGGACTGCTGTTCTTATCTCAGAAGTGCTATTTTCCATTTGCAGTTGTAATGGTTGTGAATGATCACGGCACTCATGATGTACGTATACAGCTGAGCGTTTGCAAATGCCAAAGGCTATTCCTCCTGCATCTCACACCCTTTAGGCCCCAGGGTTTATTCTCCCCGCTCCCTGCCTCTGTTCCTTTTTGAACGTCTCCTTCAACTGCAGCAAATGTGTCAGGCATCTGGTAACATGAACTCTGCTCTACCAAATCTGATGCCACAACACAGTTCATATAAAGGGCTACAGGACTCCTGCTTTTTTTAGTTAGAAGAATCTAACAGTATCCAGGTCAGACTAATTGTATTGATGGAGGTCAGGAATCTGGTCAGGGTTTTTTTTTTTTTTTACCTTTTTGTTTCTTCCTGCAGTTTTTTGGCATGCCAGTCTCATTAGGAGTTCTGGAGAACTCAAAAATTCACATACTTGTGTGACATTTGGTGTAGTCCTATTAAGATATCCAATAATAAAGATATTATTCAGTTACCCAACTGTTCAGTAGTTGCAATGTTGCAACCTAGCTTTATGAACTCATAATTGCGTGCTAGTCACATTTACAACAGTTACCATTGCCAGAACCACAAATGCCTCCACCTGTCTCCTTAAAAGCAGGTAGTAAAGGAATTCTCCATGAAGGAGTTCTGCGGCACTGTGGAGACGGGGGTGGGGGCTGAAGGATGATATATGCAGCCGTCTCCTACAATGAACCACAGTACAACAAGGAATTGTGACAGGGCTCCACAGTGTCCACACTTTGAGGCTCACCAGGAGGCTTCTTCAGTAGCCTGCTTGCCACAGCCGCTGGACTCTCCCTTCATAGCTACATTTCCCACACAGGATCTTGACCCAGAGTCTTTTTACGTCTGAATCCAAGGTCCAAGCACCTACAACTTAGTCTGTCTGACTGTTTTGAAGTGCTAACACTGGCACCAACATGCTAATCTTAAATCATGGAAGAACTTTAATTTGTCAACATCAATGAAAACCCAGAAAAAGGTTTCATAACTTCACTTTGCTCATTAATTATTAGGAAAGCTGGTAAGTCATTGGACTTTATTAATTATATTTGTATAGCGCCTTTTCTCTCAGAATGGGACCCAAGGCAGCTTCCATAAATAAGTTAAAAACATTGAAAACATTTAAACTAATTAAAACATTAAAAACATATAAAAAACTGTAACAATGTACAATTTTAAAAATAGGTTAATAAATAAATAAATAAAAAGCTCCTGAGCTCAAATAAAAGTCTGCTTAAAGAGAAATGTTTTTCAAATTTAATTTACCAAATCTAATGATTTGAAAGAAAATCTTTATAAAATGATATATAAATGGTATTTGACGCCTAGTAAATTGGCTAAAATATATAAAAAGGGGAACAGTCGATGCTGGAAATGCAAACACCATGAAGGCTCTTTTATCATATGTGGTGGCAGTGTCGTAAAGTTAAAAAATTTTGGCTGAAAATTTGTAAATGTATGCAAAAGACCTTGAAGATAAATATTATATTCCAACAGAAATTTTTCTTCTTAATACAGTAGATTTATCTGACAGTGAAGAAAGGCAATATAAAAACTTGATAAAATATATGGTAACAGCAGCAAGGATAATTTATGATAAATATTGGAAATATAAGGAAACACCTAATCTTAGTAAATGGACAAACAAATTAATGGAGCTTGCAGAAATGGACAAGCTCACAACTATATTAAAAGGGAATTCGATAGGATCATATTTAAGAAGATGTAAACCTTTCATAGAACATGAAAGGGAAAAGAAGGAAGAGTTAATGATTAGTGGTTTTGATGCATAAAAGATAAATATACGGGTGGGTTTTAACTTGATGAGAAGAGCAATGACGGATAGATAGTAGAGAGTTATATAAAAGTAATATAGAATAGATAAGGGAGATACAGAACTGTATATATAGAAGGGATAAGGAAGAGTATGAAGAATCATATACAAAATTTACATAGTTATTTGTATACTTTGATTATATTTATATTTAGAGAGAGGTATTGAAATGAAGTGACCATCAACAGACGAAGAAACCTGGAAGCAATCTAATTGTCTTAAGCATTTGTTTGTTTTTCTTTTCTTCCTCTTTCTCCTTTTTTTCTTTTTTTGCTGCTTTCTTTATATTGTTTCCTCTTTCCCTTTGTGAGTGTATTTGTCCTTGTTTTATATGTACAAAGTAATAAAGACTATTTTATTAAAAAAAAAGAGGGAGAAATGTTTTTCTCTGCTGGCAAAAGGAGAGCAGGGAGGGGGCCAGCCTACCCTCCCATGGAAGAGAAGGCTGAGCCGCTGAGAAGGCTCTCCCTCCTGTGTCCTCCCCGGGCAAGTCTGGGACCCGGGTGGGACAGAGAGAAGCTTTCCCCGGCCAAACTTAGGGCTCTGGATGGAAAGTCAAACATGACTCAGAACAACAAAATTGGTGTTTAGTAACTAAAACAACTGATTTTTAAATACCACAGATGAAAAAGGGATGGTACTTTGCACTCTGTATATCTCTGTACTGTAGTTCTTGTTGGGGGAAGCAGAAGCAACACAAGTGAGATGCCATCCTTGTCACACAGGCCTAGATGACTTACCAGCGGGTTTTCCTGACACAGTTCCCCTTCTGATAAAAGAAAGCTTTATTGCTCCCCTAAGGTATAGGACAGGATTGGTCTGTTGTCAGTCTTTAGCCTTTAACAATCCTGAGGTTGTCAGCTAGCACAAACTGGATTTGGGCAGCTGTGAGAGATAGAACAACACATGTTAATGCTCCAAACAGCAGAGCTCTTGCATAGCTGGCTTCTTTTATGTGAAAATGAATGGGATTCCTCAGCAGGTCTGCTAAGAGAGCACAGGCTTGAATCCTCAGCTGAGCTGACCACAGGTCATTGGATTTTCCTTTCCAAAGTCAGCCCACTGGGGATATAAAAAAGAGGATGGTGAAATGGTTAGAGTAAGCCTGTAAAACCACTTAAAGGTTGGGTTGCAGTAATGAAAGATGGAGCAGGTCTTCTACCTTTAATGACTGTATAACAGAGAGCCTTTCAGCAGGTATTGCTTGTAATTCTTGCTGTGTGACAAGCAACACCTGCTGAAATTCCCTGTTTAAAGGTAAAGGAGCCCTCTCCATTTTTGATTCTGGCTGCCCCAGGTGCCAGATTCCTCCTTCTGGCATCATTGGCTCCCCATCTGAAGTGCTGGTTCCTTCCCTCTTCATTTTTTTCATATAAAGCAGGGGTGGGCAACGGTGGATGACTAGGGAGCCACATTAGCACTGAAGGAAACTTGGGGGGAGGGGGATCCAGCTGGGAAAAAAATGCCCTCAAATGCCTCTGGGGTGGGTGCACTGTTACCTGGTTGTATGATAAGCAATGCCAGAGCAAAAAAAAATTTTTTTGGAAAAATAAAAATATTTTTTTTAAAAAATGCAAAAAAATTGACAAAATTACTAATACATGCATACATAGATCCCTGGAAGTCACAAAAATGGCCATTGGGTCCTCATGAGGCCTGCAGGCTGCACCTTATCTAGTATCCATTTCTGCATCTGTCCCCTAATCAACATGGCAGAAAAGTGAATAACAGTTTTACAGTGTGGAGCAATATAATTCCCAACAACAGGCAGCAAACAACCCGGACTCTCCTCTAAAATTGCAACATTTACTTAAGAATTGGGAGAGGATGACTCGTATTACAATTACACATCTGTAGAGCTTTGAAGAACATCAACCATACATATATGAGAACACACATTCTTGCCTAACCACACTGAAAGGTAGGCTCATAGCTTGTGAAACAACTGGGCAGACCAGAGACTGCATATTTCACCTCATATCTTGGCTTTTATAAGGGCTAGAGACTTATTTTTTTAAAAAGAGGGGAGGATCTGGGAATCTGGCCTGGATTGTCTAAATAGGAGCCATGTGTGATAAATAGATTTAAAGAAAACCCAGCCAACTAGGCAACGTGGCAACTCTGTCTTTACTTCACATCATATTAGATGGCTTCTACAGAGCACAGTTGTCTGTCCTGTTGGAAGAATAGTTCAGTTAAGTCCAGTTTAAAGATAGAGAACACTGAGAAGAGAGAGTTTACTACGGCACTATCTTTATGTGGTGATGAGATTGCATGCTTCTAGGAGTCAAGAGGCTATGCTGATGGTAGCAATATTGCTCGTAGGGTATTCCATGTCAGGCAGGCTTTTGCTGAGGCACCAAACAGCTACTGGATAACAGCAATAGTGGAGACTGACACTGACAAAGGATCTCTCAGAGACAACAGCAGTGGTACCACAGCTAACACATGTTAATACTACACAGAAGGAAGCATGTCTTTCACATAAAAATCCTACGATGAGAGAATCCAAAATGAAACAAGGGAAAGTGCCAGAAGATTAAATTCCCAGGTCAAACGGCACTCAGTGAACTACTGGGGTAGGGCAGAGGACATGCACAAGTAGCCCTGCAGTTAATGACACAACTAGACTCAAGCTGAAACAACATTCAACTGTTGACATGCTCAGAGGTAAAAGGAAAGTCTGAAGCTGTTGTTACCCTAATTTCTGGGGGTCCCGTGAGGGACACCTCCATGTGCTTCAAGAATTATAAAGTTGGGAATTAGCAAAGAGCACAAGCTAGCACTATGAGAGGCAGGGCAACGCAGCGAGATCTTTTACCCAATGTCTATGGGGTCAGGCCGAGTCAAGGAGCAAACAGAAGTAAATAATAATTGTTGTTTTTATTGATATACAGTCAAACACGTGTATGCAACACACTCACACAGAGATCTATAGAAATAAAGGTTGGAGTTGGATAGAGGGATTTTAAGAGGAGGTTTTGTATGGGAAATACTACACCTGTCCTGAAGACTGGGTAGTCCGAAGAAAAAGGGTCCGTAGCAGAGGAGATTCTCAGCACGAGGAGCTGAGGGGAAGGCTCACCAAACAAAGCGACAGCAAGGCGGGATGGAAGCCAAGAGCAATCCGAGGAAGCACTCAAAGTCAAGGGGTCTTATAGGGGAAAATGTGGCCGTAGGCTAGTCCATTCTCAGGGATAACATTGGGTTCCGGGATGGAGACAAAGCCTCTGAAAGGTCAGTATTTTACATGATTGAGTTATGACAGAGTTGTCAATAGCTCAGAGAGTATGGAAACGTGGAGTGCTTGACAGTTGAGTATTTGGCTCGTCAAGCTGCCTGCTCAGGGCAGGGAGTCCTTTGTAAGTAGTGTGCATACATAATGTGGTACTTGCCTTGAGGTCTCCTAAAAGTGGCAGTCTGGCTATTTCTGGCCTTCCTGTATTTGTTTGGAATGTTTCAGCTATAAGCAGCCGTGCCTGTGTGTGTGCTTGTCCGGGGGCCGCACAAGCACGTGGAGAAGAATAGGTAAAGGAGGCCAAATTATTGATATCAAATGATATCTGATATCCCACAAGTCCGGGCTAGAAACTACGGTAACACTGTACCACACATATTATAGGAACATGGAATGTGAGAAGCATGCATCAAGGAAATTAGACATAGTAAAACAAAAAATGAAATATATGAACATTGCAATATGATGGGTGAGTGAGCTAAGGGGGACAGGAATGGGATATTTTGAGTGAAATAATTAAAGTGTTTTCCTTGGGAAATAAAACTCTAGAAAGAAATGTGATAGCATTAATAGTGAGAAGAGATGTAGCAAAAGCAGTCAAAGGATATAATGCAAAGTCCAACCAAATCATATCAATAAGACTTCAGGGAAAACCCATCAATATAACCAAAATCCACATTTATGCACTCACTACAGAGGAGGAAGAAATTGAAAGATGCTATGCTGGAGTCCAGGAGGAAATTGAGCAAACACCAAAACAGGACTTTTTGTTAATCATAAGTACATGGAATGCAAAAGTAGGAGACAGAGCACTAGCAAAGATTGTAGGAAAATTTGGCCTAGGATCAAGAAATGAAGCATAAGAGAGAATGATTGAATTTTGTGGGTCCAACAGTTTGTTAATCTCAAATACATTCTCCAGGCAACCAAAGAGACAACTGTATACATGAACATCACTGATGGTCAATACAGAAGTCAGATAGACAACATAATTGAAAACATAAGATGGAGAATCTCCATTCTTTCTGCAAAAACAAAACTAGAAGCAAACTGGCACAGACAGTGAACTGCTAATATCAAAAATTAGAGTCAAGGTAAAGAGGAGCACTAAATCAATCATTGTGCCAAACTATAATCTGAAAACATCCCTGTGGAATTGGAAGATAATGTAAATAATAGATTTACACTATTAAGTCTAATTGACCAGGAGCCAGAAGAAATCTGGACTGAAGTTGAGGACATTCTCAGAGAGGAATGCAGAAAGACATTATCTTCAGCAAAAAGAAAGAGAAACCTCAATGGATGACAGGTAAAATTCATCAAGCAGTTAAGGATAGATGATAAGCAAAAGTAAAAAGTGATAGAAATAGCATCAGAACTCTAGATGAAACTGTTCTATGAGGACAAAGATGAGCGATACAATAATCAAAGAAGAAAGGGGGGAAATCAAGAAAAAGACTTCTTCTGCAAGATCTGAGAAATCAAAGAGAAATTTATATCAAGAGTGGGGATGCTCCAAAACTAGCATGAGAATACATTACGTGAACAAGTAGAATAAAAAGATTATGGAAACAATACACAAAAGAACGATATAAAAGAGGTGAAAGGATGACAGATTAATTGAAGGAAGAACCTTTTGAAGATGAACCCACAATTTTAGAAAGTGAAGTAGAAGCTGCACTTCAGCCACTCGGGAGAAATAAATCACTTGGAATAGACGGCATACCAATAGAGCCACTTTAAGCTACAGAGCCAAAATCTGCTTTAGTTCTAAGTAAAATTGGCCAACAAATATGGAAAACAAAAGAATGGCCCACAGATTAAAAATATTCAATATGCATTCCAATCCCCAAGAAAGGGGACACCAGGGACTGCAGTAACCACAAGGTCATTGCATTAATTTCCCATGCCAGGAAGTGATGCTCAAAATTCTACAACAAATGCTGCTATCATATATGGAGCAAGAAATACCAGATGTTCAAGCTGGGTTCAGGTAATTAACAGGCATTAGGGATCACATTGCAAACATATGTTGAGTAATGCAACAAACCAAGTAATTTCAGAAGAAAATCAGCCTGTGCAAAACCTTTGATCTGTGCAAATTATGAAAAGCTATGGATCACTCTTACAGAAATAAGTGTGCCACATCATTTGATTGTCCAGATGCATAATCTCTACTCAGGAAGAGAGGCTACCATGAGAACAGAGTACAGAGAAACAGAATAATATACATTTGGTAAAGGAGTTAGGCAAGGCTGCATTTTAGCACGCAATCTGCTTAACTTGCACACTGAACATATCATAGGTGAAGCAGAATTAGACTCAGAGGAAGAAGGCATGAAAATTGGAGGAAGGGACATCAATAATTTAAGATGCGAAGGTGGCAACATAACTGCTAGCAAAAAACAACAAAGGCCCTTTTCTCACGGGGTGCAGAAATCGTGCCGCTACGATCCAGGCGGGTTTTCCCTTAATCCCCACTAACACGGACTGAAATTTTAGGAGCGTTCTCACGGCTCCATAGAGAAAAGGCTTAGGCAGCATCAATGCATTCACACAATATTACCATGGCCACTCCCATAGGTGTCCTTTCCCCGTCCTGTCTGGCAGTGATTGGCTGTGCTCAATTTTTAAAAGGAACACTCTGAGCATCATCACGGACGTCAGTAAGCACGCATGTCCCCTTACATCCTCCAACGAACCCCCCCACCCTGTCCCGCGCCTTTCTTTGGAGCCGCCGTGGAGATATTCCCCCCCGCCCCGTCTTTCTGCTTGCTTTCTGCTGTTTTGTGTATGGAGCACGAGCTGCTGACGAACATTGCTGGGGTGCTAGCCCCACTAATGACGGTCCTTTCAGCCTTGATAGCAGCACTGGAAAGCACTGGGGGCGGTCTTGTTGCTTCTGCTGGCCACGCCTAAATCTCTCCCTCTCTTGATCCCCTGCACGAATCAGTACGCACTGTCGCTTTTTCACAAAACGACGAGCACGAATTGGAGGAAAAAAACCACATTTCTTCTGGTTTTTTAAAAGTGCGCGCGAATGCTGGATGGTGGCTCCCCTGCGCGGATTGAGGTGAGAATCAAAAAAATTAAATGCGACCCAGTTCTCTCTAAGGTGAAAAAGGCCCCCGTTCGAGGTCGACCTGGGAAGATTTAATTACCCTGTGAGAAAAGGGCCATAGTCTTGGAATGGTTACTGAAGAAAATCAAGGTAGAAAGCGCAAAAACAGGTGTACAGTTGAACATTCAGAAGACAAAAAAAAAAAAAAAAGCCCACAGATAATTTACATAACTTTAAAGGAGACAATAAAGATATTGAAATAGTTCAAGACTTTCCATACCTTGGTTCAGTCATTCATCAGGATGGAAACTGCAGTCAAAGAAGTCAGAAGACTAGAATTTGGAAGGGTAGCTATGAAGGAATTAGACCACATTGTCAAGTGTATAAAACATATCATTTGAATACTAAGTTAGTATTATCTGTGCCCATCATATTTCCAGTTTCTATGTATGGTTGTGAAAGGAGGAAGTAAAGAAAGCTGATAGGAAGAAAATCCACTTATCTCAAATGTGGTGTTGGAGAAGAGTTCTACAGACACTGTGGACTGCTAAAAAGACAAATACAAAAGACAAATAAATTAATTACTAAATGAGGACTACAACTCTGGAGACCAGGATTCAATTCCCCATTTGGCCATGGAAACTCACTGGGTGATCTTGGGTGCACCACACATTCTCAGTCCCAGAAAATCCCATGATAGGTTCGCTTTCAAGCTATTTCCATAAGTTGGAAGACTTGAAGGCTCACAACAACAACAATGGTAAATCAAGCCCAAAAGGAAAAATGACTAGACTGAGACTGTCATACTTTGAAAAGTCAATAATGCTTGGGAAGGTGGAAGACAGTAGGGAAAGTGGAAGATTGCATTATAGATGGATAGATTGAATCAAGGAAGCCAAGGCCCTGAGCAGAGCTGTTGATGATAGGGTGACTTGGATGTCTTTCATTCACAGGGTCATCGTAAGTCAAAACTGGCTTCAAGGCAGTTAACAACAAAAGAGTTCTATGCCCCAAAAACCGAATGGGAAAAAAAGATTCCTATCACATCAGCTGCTTGAAAAGGAATCTTTTCTCTTCCCCCTCTTATCTACGCCGGGGCAATTGCTTTGTTTGAAAAATAACCTCCTTTGAGAGCTATGCTGACCTCTGACCCTTCCAACATTGCCTGCAGCCTGACCTCTGCCTTGTCCAGCTCAAGCTGCAGAAGGGAATCAACGGCAGAAGGGAAACAGGACATGCCCTTAAAGCTCTTCTCATTCTAAAATATTCATTCCAAGATCTCTCCCACAGTCACTGTGGGAGTGTGCATGAGCGCATACATGCAAGCACATATATGATTGCAGAGCCACCCAAACTGAAGAATTGGCTCCAAGTGAGATGCTTTGTTGCATCAACAGATTGTATTCTACCTGCAGTTGAGTACTGTGAGAGTTCAGGCAGTTCAATCTATGCAGCATATCCTCCAATGTTGCACAGACGAAAACCAACACACAGATATTTGTTCTTGCTTTTAATGGTTTATGTTTTAACTTGTTTTAGTTTTATGGTAACTTAATTCCTTTTTTACTTTTGTATGCTGTGAAATTTTAACTATCTTTGTTTTAACTGTTATAAGCTGTCTAACAATAATAATTTTTCCTTGCATCCTCCTGAGCAATTAAAAATATGTAAGCTAGACATACACATTCATAATTGTTCAGTATTCTTGGCATTTCTGTTGTGCTCATAAATGCTCTCCTTAAACCTATCTTGACAGCCAGCAGTCCCACTGAGCAATACAGGTCTGTTCTGCTGGTGATCAGGATGCACCAGGATGACATTTCCAGGGCCCTCACACCAGCAATCTGTGGTGTGACAACAGTCGCATAGGGTTGTGGGGGCAGAGGAGGTGGTTTGCCCCAGACGGCAATTTTTGGGGGGGCACCCCAGCCCATAGCCACACCCCATGCACCCTAGCTACACCCCTGCGTGCCCTGGTCATGCCCCCGCATGCCCTGGCCATGCCCCCACATGCCCTGGCCATGCCCCACATGCTGTAGCCTTGCCCCCTCCCACCCACCCCCACACTCCAAGCTCAGCCACTGTGTGACAATCAGAACCAATCCTTTTCACACTTCAGGTCGCTGGTGGGCGTGGGCTGTAAACATCATCTTGCTGTGCCCCAGTCACCAGCAGAAGAGGCCCCTGTCACTCAGTGGGACTAATGGCTGTCAAGACAGGGTCAGGGAGTCAGGTCAGGAGATGATACATAGCTTCACGTTTGTAACTACATCTGTTATGTAGGATCTCAGCCAATGATAACCATGAGATGGGAAAAGTTACTAATAAGGAAGAACACACAAGCTATCAGATGCTGCCCCTACTCTCCTCTCCTCTCCCCTCCCATTAACTGAATGCAGACTGCTTTTACACTTTCAGCTCTGTTTACAAGGATTAAGCTGAGGGCAAAGGGGAAAGAGAGGAAAACTGGAAAATGTTAAAAACAGCCAAAAAGTTGGGATGACAGCAGATTAATTGGGACTGCCTCTGCCAGACTGGGACAGTTGGAGGGTATGATGTAGCTTTGCGTCAAGAGTCACCTAACTCTGGCTGGGTGGGTGGGCAGAGTCAGGGAGCTAAACTGAAAAATATTTAAGTTCTTCCTTGATTTATTGTTGAAGTTATGTGCCTTCATGTTGTTACTCTGGCAGCTTGGGTCGAAAAGACTGTGATCAAGAAATCAGAAGACTAGGAAGTGCAGCTACAAAGGAACTAGCAAAGCTCCTCAAGTATAAAGCCAGTCTCATCCATGTGGTACTATTTCAGTTGAAAAGAGCTGACAGAAATGAAAATTAACACATTTGAAATGTGGTGCAGGTGGGGAGCTCTGTGGACACCATGGACTGCTTAGAAAAACAAATGAGTGGTTCCTTGAAGCCAAGATGACTAAACAGAGGCTGTCGATTTTATGATACATAATGTCATGATGTGAATGACTAGAAAAGATGAGAATGCTTGGTAAGGTAATAGGCAGGAAGGCTACATTACAGGTGGCTTGATTCAATGAAAGAAGCCACAGCCCTGAGTCTGCAAGAACAGAGCAGGGCTGTTGATGATGAGCTCCTGAGGATCCCTCATTCATAGATTCACCATGAGGTCAAAGTCAACTTGACACCACAAATGTCGACAACAATAAGTCAGCAGACTGTGGCCACTGTACTACGTGCCAAATCTTCATGGGGCTGTGTTTTCCCCATGCCCCACTATTCTGATTTCTTTTCTTTAAAGATTTGTTCTGGTTTTGCAAGTTCTGGATTCCTCAAATCTGCTGATTTTTCCCTGGAGTGCATGAATGCTTCCAGTTTGACTGCATAAGTGGTTTGACCACATTGCTGTGCCACTCACACTCTGAACACTGGAAACAAATGAGTGATTATGTCATTGTGGAACTGTGGTCAGTAATTACTTTTCTAGAAAAAACAATAAATATTGAACTATATATTTATATTAAAAATGTAAATTTTGACCTAAATCCAGTTGTTACTCCCAAGAAGAGTAGATTTCGTGAATCAATTTAATTTATGTAAGTTTTTACTTACAAAGTTTATATTAATTTAATGAGTCTACTTTGGTAGAGACTCACATTTGGATTTAAACCTTTGAGTACAATTTTCTTCATGAGTATGTGTA